>CAMZMU010000052.1:128560597-128812782 GCA_947311845.1 Poa pratensis | reverse complement strand
ATTCAGGAAGACCAATCGACTTAATGCCGGAATAAAGTCAACACCAAAACTCAATGACCTCCTCTGTTATACCCTTTGGAGATGCTTCCTTCTGGCCTAGCACGGTTATGAACATACTTCTTCAACACTCCCATGAACCTCTCAAAGGGAACATATTGTGTAGAAATACAGGACCCAGAATGTGAATCTCGTCGACCAGGTGTACTAGGAGATGTGTCATAATAGTGAAGAAGGATGGTGGGAACACCAACTCAAAACTAACGAGACATTGAGCCACATCCTTCTGTAACCTTAATAGAGTGGTTGGGCTGATTGACTTCTGCGAAATTGCATTGAGGAACGCACATAGCTGAACAATGGATACTCGAACATTTTCCGGTAGAAGCCCCCGCAATGCAACCGGAAGCAGTTGAGTCATCAGCACGTGGCAGTCATGAGACTTTAGGTTCTGGAACTTTTTCTCTGCCATATTTATTATTCCCTTTATATTCGACGAGAAGCCAGACGGGACCTTCATACTGCTCAGGACTTCAAAAAATATCTCCTTCTCTTCTTTGGTAAGAACGTAGCTAGCAGGACGTAGACGTCCTTTATCCGTCCTCATTGGATGCAGGTTCTTTGGGTCTTTCAAAAGTTGCTGGTCCTCTCGTGCTTCCGGAGTATCTTTTGCCTTCCCATACACGCCCAAGAAGCCTAGCAGGTTCACGCAAACATTCTTCGTCACGTGCATCACGTCGATTGCAGAGCGGACCTTTAGGATTTTCCAATAGGGTAGTTCCCAAAATATAGACTTCTTCTTCCACAGGGGAACGTGGTTGTTAGCGTCCTTCGGAACAGACTGTCCGCCAGGACCCTTTCCAAAGATTACATCTAAATCCTTGACCGCATCATATATATCTTCACCACTTTGGAGGGGTGGCTTCGGCCGATCTTCCTCACCTTTGAAATGCTGCTGCTTTTCTTTCTTAGGGGATGCTGAGTTGTAAGAAATCGACGATGACCCGGGTACACATTCTTGTTACCTACATATATACTTTCAGTGCTATCTAAACAGTGGTGCATGCATTGTATCCCTTGTTCGACTGTCCTGAAATGTTACTAAGAGCAGGCCAATCATTGATGGTTACAAACAACAACCCTCGTAGGTTAAATTCCGCTTGTTTGTACTCATCCCACACAGGTACCCCTCATCACGCCACAACTGTAAAAGTTCATCAACTAATGGCCTCAGGTAGACATCAATGTTGTTACCGGGTTGCTTCGGGCCTTGGATGAGCACTGGCATCATAATGAACTTCCGCTTCATGCACAACCAAGGAGGAAGGTTATAGATACATAGAGTCACAGGCCAGGTGCTATGACTGCTGCTCTGCTCCCCAAAAGGATTAAAGCCATCCGTGCTAAGACCAAACCTTAAGTTCCTTGGGTCACGTGCAAATTCCTTGTACTCTGTATCGATTTTTCTCCACTGCGACCCATCAGCCGGGTGTCTCAACATCTCGTCGCTCTTGCGGTCTTCTTTGTGCCATCGCAACAACTTGGCATGCTCTTTGTTTCTGAACAAACGTTTCAACCGTGGTATTATAGGAGCGTACCACATCACCTTGGCAGGAACCTTCTTCCTGGCGGGCATGGCCCTCAACATCGCCAGGGTCATCTGCTCTGATCTTATACCGCAATGCACCGCATACCGGGCATTCATTCAAATTCTCATACTTCTCACCGCGGTAGAGGATGCAGTCATTAATGCATGTATCTTCTGCACATCTAATCCTAGAGGGCAGATAATCTTCTTTGCTTCATACGCACTCTCGGCAATTCGTTACCAGCCGGCAGCTTGTCCTTCACTATTTTCAGTAAACTCCCAAATCCCTTGTCAGATAAACCATTCGCTGCCTTCCATTGCAATAATTCCAGTGTGGTACCGAGCTTTGTGTTGCCATCTTCGCAAGTTGGGTACAACTTTGTTTTGTGATCCTCTAACATGCGCTCCAACTTCAACTTCTCAAGTGTAGTTTCTGCTAGGGTATGTGCATCAACGATGACCCCACGTAAATCATCATGTATGATGGGATCATCAATCAGCTTCCCCTGTTGGGTTACCAACGTATTCAGGGTACATGTAGTTGTCATCGTTCTCTTCTTCTTCGTTATCTTCCATCATAACCCCTTTTTCTCCGTGCTTGGTCCAACAATTATAGCCGGGCATGAAACCAGAAGTTATCAGGTGGAGGTGAATGTCTGTGTTAGGGTAATCCTTCTCATTCCGACATTTCTTGCATGGACAACACATAAAACCATTGGCCCCTTGTTATCCTTAGCCACATTGAGAAAAGATTGCACGCCATCCATGTACTCTTTAGAGCGTCGGTCAGCGTACATCCACGGATGACTCATCTGCAAATCACCGCTAAAACCCATTACGATAAACCAACATAATAGGAAACATACATATTCATTAATACAAGTTCATCACATTAAAACCAAAGTATAGTAGTGACCAAATGTAATACATAGTTCTCATAAAACATAAATTAATTGAAACTAGAATACAACTATCTAAAGAATTTAAATCCAACAACAAATGCGATCAGAATCGCAACTAAGGTAACTATTGAACCAACAGCATAATGATACCAAGCCTCTTGACTAATGACATATTTTCTAATCTTTCTAAGCTTCAAGCGCATTGCATCCATCTTCATCTCGTGAACAGCGACGACGTCGGTAAGCTCGACCCCGTGAGCATCAACGATGTCGGCAATCTTCAAGTCCAATACCATCTTCTCTAGGCATTGGAGACGAAGATCTTCACTTATCTTCAATTTTGCTTTCAAATCGTTGTTTTCTTTTTAAAAACTCTAATAGGGTCGGCTGGAATTTCCGGTTCAACTACCTCCTAAATAAAAATATATCTATGTCAATTTGGTCGGCATGATTGTTATAAACACGAAACAAAATAAATAGTGATAAAAATATACCACATCCGAATCATAGACCGGACGAGGGCCGACGGGGACGGATATCAAAACCATGACACTATACATAAAAAAACATAAGAAAATTATACAAGAAAAATAATTATGCATTCAAATCATACAAGTAATTTTGTAAAATAAAGATAAAAAAGAGGCTCACCGAGGTGGTGCCGGTCACGGGATGGCGGGGGCTATCGACGGCGGTGAGGACCGAGACGACACTAAAATCCACAAATAATAAATTAATTTGAGCTCAAAATACATAAAAAAATGAACTACCTAGCTTAGGCATTTCATCAAACACCTAGGTAGCACTATAAAAATGAAATGAGCTAAACTTGTATGGAAATGGCTAAAATTCGGCCGCCGGGTGAAAGGATCAAGTGTTGCTAACCCTTGGAGAGATGGGTGCCGTCTATCTTGACAAATCTTGGAAAAAAATGGGGCTACACTTGAGCTTGAGAGAGGAAACAATGGAGATGAACTTGAGAGTTCAAAAATGGTGGCTGGCCCGGGTGGGAGATGATATAGCGGGACCTCTAGTCCCGGGTTGTACCACGGCCCGGACGAAAGGTCCACCCCCTGTCCCACTCTGCCGCTACTGCCTCGGTCCCGGGTGGTATCACGGCCCGGAACTAGAGGTGCCCTACGACCCGGGACCGGAGCTGCGCAGCGTCAGAGCTGCCGGCCCGGTACTAGTTCCCCCCTAGTCCGGGTTCAAACCACGCCCGGGACTAGAGCCCAACACCCCTCTCCATCAAATGTCCTGTTTCCACTAGTGTTGTGAGACGTGGCAAAGATTTTGTCTTCATTTCGGAAAAAATATATATTTGTAAGTACATTCGTAGAAGTGACAAAACAAGGTATTAGAAAGGATGAACCCCCATAAATTCTTTGGATTGCAGTTTTGTGGACATAATGGGCAACAAGAACTAATTATAGTCGTCGAGCACAGCGTTCTGAACCATGCGTTTGCACGTGTTTACTGGCACGCATTTGCAATTCTATTTAAACCTATCGTATAGATACCACCCAAATGGCACTATATATAGTAATATCAAGCTAACCAAGGAGTTACTCTCCCAAAAAAGAAAGAAAAATAGTTAATATATAAAACAGCACCTACCCTCCAATATCCCGCTAGACAGGCCTTGTCTTCATCCTATCAACCAAGAGAAACAATGGCGGGCAGCCGAGGCACATTGCTCCTATTTGCAGCAATCGGCGTGCTGTCGGTCCTATCGCTTCCAAAGGCAACGCACGGCTGGGCGAAGGGCGGGGGAGTGGTACGGGGGGCCTTACGGCGACGGCAGTGAAGGTAAGCCGGACATATGTGACGGGCTAACGGGTAGCATAAACTTTGATACACGAGAGAATATTTGCATTGACATGCTATTGCTACGTACACTAATTAACCTCTGATTACGACACACAGAAAACTCACTGTAATACAACACGCAGGTGGCGCCTGCGGCTATAAGAGCGATGTCGGCCAGGACCCGTTTTCGTCGATGATCGCCGCCGGCGGAGCGTCCCTCTTCAAGAACGGAAAAGGCTGCGGTGCATGCTACAGGGTCAAGTGCAAAGAGAACCCGGCATGCTCCGGCAACCACGTGACCGTCGTCATCACCGACTCGTGCCCCGACGGGACATGCCAGAAAGAGAAGGCGCACTTCGACATGAGCGGCACCGCCTTTGGCGCCATGGCCAAGCCCGGCATGGCCGAGAAGCTCCGTAACGCCGGTGTCCTCACGGTCGAGTACGACAGGTGAAAAATGCACACCATCGATCGAGTTCTTGTGAATCTCGTCGATCGGGTCTCTTACTTCCCTAACCATAAATTGGAGATCACAATAATCGATTCTCCTCAATTTAGGTAGTTAAGACATATGTCACGTGCCGTGACACTATACTCAATTTAGGAGTATAGTCTAACACTTTCTCTACAGGGTGCCGTGCAAGTACCATGGCAAGAAGATGAGCTTCAAGATGGACTCCGGCGCCAACCCATTCTACCTCGCCATGCTCATCGAGTATGAGGCCGGCGACGGAGACCTCGCCTCCGTGGAAGTCATGGAGGCCGGCGGCAGCAAAGGGCACGCCAAGTGGGAGCCGATGCGGCAGTCGTGGGGCGCCCTGTGGTGCATGGACTCCAAGACCGGGAAGCCTCTACGGCCCCATTCTCCTTCCGGATCACCTCGGGTTCCGGCAAGGTGCTCGTCGCCAACAACGTCGTCCCCGCCGGCTGGAATGCCGGAAAGTCCTACCAGTCCAAGGTGAACTACCCCGCCTGAAGGCCTGCTTAGTGACGTGGCCGAGCCAAGGACTACTTGGAGAATGGACAAACCACAAGCTTAGTAAGAAGAATTTGAGAACCGCAACCGGGTGGATACTTACATCATACTCTGTTTTTAGATGACATCTCCTCATATCTCATCATGTAACCACAAGCACAAATTGTAAGTCGCAAAATGCGATACCCCAATACGACACATATATATGCAAATACTCAATGAACGGAAATAAAAAATTCAATATGACGGTTGTCCATGGTAGCTTATGTGCTAGCGCTTCAGTTGTGATCGCCAATTCTGAGGTTTTGGTTACCGTTTTGAAAAAAAAATCTCGGAGGAGGCCAAGAGTCCGGTAATCAGAAAATTATCGGTGGTTATCGGACGAGATTATCTCTCAAAGCTGAAACTCAAAGTTAAAACGACAAAAAATACATTTTGGGAAGAAAATTTGTCTCCATTTTAAACGGTCCGAACATTTTGCGCGGTAAACTCATTTACCGGAGCGGGCTATTACGTCTCAAACGTATCTATAATTTTTTATGTTTCATGTTGATATTTGCCAATTGCTACATGTTTTGCATACACTTCATATCATTTTTATACATTTTCTGGGACTAACCTATTAACAAGATGCCACAGTGCCAGTTCCTGTTTTTTGCTGTTTTTGTATTCCAGAAAAGTTGTTCTGCAAATATTTTCGGAATTGGACGAAATCAATGTGGAAGGTCCTATTTTCACCTGTAACAGCCCACTTTTGGTAATGCAAATTATGAGTAAAATTTCCACTTTTCGCATTCCATGCATGCATCATTGCATCCATTTGAAACTGCTAAACAACACAAAAATTTGGTTTGGCAACATTGGAAAACAAAATGCCCAACTTGCTTCCACCAAATCTCACAACAAAGGTGACACTCAAAATTGTAAAACAAAATTTCTTGACATCGTATATTTGTCAAGGAAGTTCCAAAAGTTCCAAAGATAATTTTGACAAACTATTTTAAATTGTAAAATAAAATAAAAGGAGAGCCACTCAAAATTGCCTGTGAGCAATTTCTATTTTATTTTCCTACCAAATGATTTCCAAATAATCTGGAAAAATTAGGGGAACTTTATACTAATATAAAGAGACTCCCCAAAAATTGGCATAATTTTTGGAAGAGTTTAAGTGGCCCAAATAAATCAAATACTCCTGCTGTTATAATTTTGCAGTACTGGAAAGGACCTATGTGTGTTGAACTCAAAGTTTCCAGGGGGCTATGTGCAAAACCGCTGGCTTCTTCTTCCTCCTCCTGTAGCGACGCGGGAGCTTCGATCCCGCCGAACCAGCTCGGTGCTGTGTGCTCCCCTGCTCCCCGCTGGACAACACGAGGTGGAGGAGACCACCCCGAGCAGCTCCCTCTCTTCCCCGTTGCGTTTTCCCCGTTCCCTAGCTCCCACCATTCCCTTCCATGGCGGAACCCTAGACGGGGTCGAGTTCGTCGCAACGCCGCCGTGTGGGGCTTCCCCGAGCACATCGACGGGCCCCAGCATCTCCGCCGTGCTTTTCTCTCCCACCTCGTGAAAGGAATCGGCCGGAGACGCGGGTCGACGCCGCCGTGTCCTTCTTCGCCGCTGTCGTCCGAGCTCCGTAGCGCCCGATTTCGTCGCCCCCGTTGCACCCCGCCGTCCCCGACCTCTCCACCGTGCCTGAGGGTGAGCCTCCCGTGCCGTAGCACCTCTCCACCTCTCCCCTCACGCGCTAGCTCGTGCTCGAGCCGTAGCCACCATCGCCGGAGTGTCGTCTGTTCCTCGCCAGCCCGGCCGCGAAGACGGCCTAAGCCGGGCTGCGGACTGGCTCTCACGGGCCCCTAACCGGCCTTGAGCCCGGCCCAAGCTGGGCTGCAGACCGGTGCTCTCTGCCGCCTGGCTGGCCTCGGAGCCAGCCCAAGCTGGGCTGGGGGCCGGACGTTTCTGTTGCTAGGCCGGCCTGCCAACCGGCCCAGACCGGGCTGGAGGCCGGGCTGTCTGTTTTTTTAGGGGTTCTTTTTTTCATTTCCCCTCCCTTTTGCGTATGTTCCCCACTCCTCCCCCGCGACGTAGGGACAGCGACTCACTGATTCCTTCATGGTCCATCGCTCTCTCGCGGAGTCGAGTAAATAATATATTTATCGTTGGAATTAAAATAATCAAAAGTAAATATTTAAAAAGAGGAATTATAAAATTAATAACTTTTAATCGGGGCATCCGAAAAATGTGTTCTTATATATCAAAATGCTCCGAAAAATGTGCACTAACCTTTAGCATCACTTGCATGCATGTCTATTTGAACTTATAGCACAGGAAAACATTAAAACAATGTAGAGCTATATTTTCTCTCTTGTTAAACAATTAATTATCGCACCCCATATAAAATGGGTAGAACTTGCTATAATACTTCCAGTGCATTAAAAATGCCATACCATCATGTGTTTGCGCATTGCATTTGTTAAAGCTTGTGTGGTGATGGATTGCTACTCTGTTGCTATGTTTTCGATAGATCAAGCAGCCGGGGTTACTCCACAATACCCCGAGGATCCGTACTACCAGTACCCTGAACAAGGCAAGCGTAATCCCCCCTCTGAGCATGTCTTATCCTATTTTCCGCAAATATTTTCTCCACTATAATATTGCATGCGGTTCCAAATGTCAATTTGCTTGGATTAGAGTATCCTATAGTTGCATTAAGATTCCGATGCCAATTACCTGTTTCCCCTCCTATTATCCATAGGATTGTATTGTTGGCCTGAAATACTTAACTATGCAATGTTGATGCTTAGCCATGCTTAGTTAAATGCTTAGCCGTCCGATGGATACTTCATGTTGGAAACAGGTTGTTGAAGTGTTCAGATGATGGTGGAGAATTTGTGGTGACAGGTAATAAAATGCTTAAAGGTGGGGATGAGAGGCCACTTTGGTATGGTGGTGTTTTGTCTCACTCTCGCCGCCTAGGTGCGAGTTCTTTACCTCTTGAACCAAGAATGAGCGCGCTTCCTTTCGGTGGGCTATATGGAACCCCCGTCGACCAACTAACTTGAGCGGGACTAGCCAGGGTCCTCTAGTTTGGTTTTCCATTTGCGTGTGCGTGAGATGGTGACCAAGACTGGGATGAGGATGGGTGTTAGGAAAATGAGTGGCCACGGGGCACGGTGTCGATGATCCGCTGCTTCGTCCTCACTGATGATCCTGGGTTAGTCCTTAACAAGGTAAAGGTTGTAACCGTTCCCACTCAGCCGGCTTTCCCCGGAAGAGAGCTAAGCGTAGGCAATGAGCCGGGCGGTACCGAAGGTAAACACAGTGCACCCCTGCAGGGTTAAATCTTTTCGAAAAGCCGTGTCCACGGTTACGGACAACTTGGGAAAGGACGATAAGATCATAGAATAACTTTAACGGAATGATTAAAAACTGGGTACTAGAGGTACCACTCAAGATTGCAAGGTGAGCTTCCTCGAGGGTGATTCGGGGAGGTGCCTTTGATGAACAGGTACAGTGGTTGATGATGAGTAAGGTGATGAAAGAAAAGAGTTACTTCTTACCCCTTTTAAAATAATCTGATTAGTCGATGCCATGAGTTATGTTTTTAAAATAAAATCAGCTTTATGCAAAACAGCCATAAAACCTTGAAAGCCTCATCGAGCATATATTAGCTCTTAATCTTGCGAGTTCGTCGAACTCAACGTCGTTTGCTTTTTTCAGGAGAGGACTTCACCGACCTCGAAGGTGGGTTCTTTGTGGACGTCGACGAGTAGTCTGGGGTTCCCAGGTGGCAGCTTGGGACATCCCGGAACAGCTGGCGCTGGATGTTTATTGTAGGCCTCTTAGGCCATAATTTGGTTCTTGTTGTTTAGAACAACCTATTTGCTTCCGCTTGTTGTAATGTTGGGTCTGTGACCTCTGGTTGTCATTTGCTATCTTTCTCTATTATAAGAGTTGAACTATATGATTTGTGTCGTAGAGTCTGTGATGTGCCAGTTGTTCCACAAGTCTTGATCTCTCTATTATGCTTTGATAGTGTGTCGGTGGTATCGGATAACCGGGGACACAGTATCACTGTATAGCAGTCGGGTCGGGGCGCCACAAGTTGGTATCAGAGCAGTACTGCCTGTAGGAAACCCTTCTACTGGTCGATGTTGAGTCTAGTGTTTGTGAAAATATTTTTAACCTAAAAATGAGTTGTGAAAACCATCTTAGGATTCTTTTTACTCCTTATCTGGTTACCCTCTAATCTCGGAGCAATCTTACCTCGATTTGAGTTAAAGGTTTTACTTCTCATCGTTACTTCAAAATGATTAGAAACGGGGTTGGGTTCGACCTTTAGTGTTATGTGTCAGTTGCTCCCGCTGCGTTGCAATCCCAAATCAACTCAGATGTTTGAACCTGTTACCAACGAAGGACAAGTGATTATCCTCTTTTGTGGGTTTTAACCCAAGGTCTTGAACCGAAGGTCCCGGATTGTGCTGTGATTCTGGCATGTTGAATTGTGTGGGTTGTTACCCATGTGATCGTTATGCTATTTATGATTCTCGGCACATGAAGCTGACCTTTAACCCAAGTCCTTTATGTGGTCTGTGTGGTAAATGGTTGAACCTTAATTTCCCACACCTCAGCTGGCTATGTAACTTAACTCTCCTTAGCCTGGTAGATTCTGTCTTGGAATCATCTGGGTTATGACCGATTCCCTTAGCGAATCCCCCCTCTATGTTCATGACTCTGCTGCATCTCTCCTTTTGGGCATGGTTATCACAATTGAGTAATAACCGGTGCATCTTCAACATCTTAGGATTTCTCCTGAGCATGTTTCTTACTCTGATCTGCTTTCCAACCTTTGTCTGTCAGTTGACAGTAAAGTTTTGTCGTGCGTTGGTGTTCCGATGCAAGTCACTCTTGTGGTCCGTCAAGACTTTCCACTTCGTCTGTTAGGAGAAACAAACTCCAGTACCTTGTCCACTTCTCGGACCAGGTCAAAGTATTGTAATCTGCAGAATAAGGGCTTGTTAGCTTTTGTTCTGCTCCACCTTAGAGTGTCACACTCTTTGATATCAGGGTATCGAGCTAAGTATCATGATCCTCTTGATGAAGTGATGCTCTTACACTTTGTTACTCTCCGATCTCCGAGTGACTTACACTCCAGAGTGATGAGACGTGAGTAATAATGTAACTATCGGATATTCTAGCAGTTCTTACTGCGAAATCCAAGGATTATTGTCCTCCTTAGCATGATTGGTTAGCCAATCAATAAGCTGAGTTTGACAGTGCTACCAAGTCAGTTGGCTCTGATGCACTCCCTCGGTCAAAGAGCTAGGTTCGTGCCGAAGCTCCCAAGACCACCTCGTTGTGCCTTGAAAGGCATGATCCTCTCTTGAACTCAAGATCCACCGGTATGTCGTGATATCCTATATGTGGATCGTGATATTCTGGAGGTCTTTCCAGAAGTATCGCCAGGTTGTCACCTGACCGTGATGTTGAGCTTATGAGTAAGCTGGTTCTCTGAACAACTCCTTCTCCAAGAAAATCGTGCTGGATGTCCGGAATTATTCGGTTGAGCTTAAACAACTTGGAGAGTTGAAAGACAAGAGCTCTATCGATATAGTTCCTTCTCAAAGGGATGTCTAGTCTGTCCGTGTTGAAGCTAGGTGGTATCTCCTTTGTGGATATGCTATCCTAAATCTTTTGATTTGAATTGGGCTATCGTCAAATCAAACTCAGACCTACCTACCTGAATGTGTTAGTCTGACCAATACTTATGCCTCGTTCTGGTGAAATATGAGTCTACCGTCTTGGAGTATCTGGATAAGTTTGTGGTTGAGCCCATCAACTACCTTCTTATCTTCTCCATGTTTGAGGAGATTATATTGGATATTGGGCGTTAGCATTGGAAAATTGTTGGAACTAACTTTGTGTCTTCACAAGGTATGTGTTCTGGAGTTAGAAGTGACTTTCCCTGGTTCACGTGCAATTGCTGAAAGATGTCGCCGTGGATCTGAGTGAATTGTCTGGTTTCCTCGAATCATCTCAACTCGATCAAGCATGTGTAGAATATTCTCGGAATGGTATGTTGTTACCTCCTTCCTTGAGAATTTCATCTATGCATCCAAGCCACTGATTGAATTGTTCCAGAAAGAGAGGAAGTCTGAGAACTTCTTTTGTCTTCGTTGGTGTTTCCCAGCAGAGACTCGATGGTGTTTTGTCGCGAGTAATTCAAGTAGGGCCGCTGTCTTCTGACAAGTTGCTAATCCGCGGTTCCGCAATCTTCGTTCCTCCTTTGGAGTTAGACCTTGTAGTCCAACTCTTGGGGTCCTAGCAATTGTAACCGTCAGTATGCTTTGCGAAGATTCCCTACTCATATGTGGAGTCTGAAGTATCTCTACAGCTGATCAGATCCAAATCTCCATCAGAAAAGATAGTTGGTGATCCTCAAGAAGCTTGTTCCCGATGTCTGGAGAAATCAAGAAGTGTTCTTGATTCTAATGTTCCCGGAGTTTCAAAAGTTCTCTCGGTCCCTCTTCATGATCCTTCTCATGTGATCCGAAATGCTCCTCCGTGAGGAAAGTTCTACTCAAGATGTTGGTAGAAGTTGCCTCTTCATCTGTTGGAAGCTTGTTTCGACACTCTCCCTCAGAAATTCAAGGCCTTGTGCAAAGTTCATATTCTGAATCCTTGAGAACGGTTGTCTACCAACTGGAAACTTCTTGTCAATTTCCTTCACCCGCTTGTGTCCCTAACTGTCAATTCAAGGGATGCTCGAAGTCTCATCCTAAGTTCTACTAGGAGGTACTCGGTCGTTGTATCTTCACCAGGAACCATCCTTCCGGAGAGGTTTCCTTCTTTCCTATGGTGTACGTGGATGATGAACTCGAAGTGAGGCCGATGAAGATCTTCAGGATGCACTGAATCAATCTACACCGCAAAGACCGTTGAAGACCGTCGTAACCTTTCCCTCTTTCCTACTCTAAGAATCTCGGGACGAGATTCCTGTAAGGAGGGTAGAGTTGTAACAGCCCACTTTTGGTAATGCAAATTATGAGTAAAATTTCCACTTTTCGCATTCCATGCATGCATCATTGCATCCATTTGAAACTGCTAAACAACACAAAATTTTGGTTTGGCAACATTGGAAAACAAAATGCCCAACTTGCTTCCACCAAATCTCACAACAAGGGTGACACTCAAAATTGCAAAACAAAATTTCTTGACATCGTATATTTTTCAAGGAAGTTCCAAAAGTTCCAAAGATAATTTTGACAAACTATTTTAAATTGTAAAATAAAATAAAAGGAGAGCCACTCAAAATTGCCTGTGAGCAATTTCTATTTTATTTTCCTACCAAATGATTTCCAAATAATCTGGAAAAATTAGGGGAACTTTATACTAATATAAAGAGACTCCCCAAAAATTGGCATAATTTTTTGGAAGAGTTTAAGTGGCCCAAATAAATCAAATACACCTGCTGTTATAATTTTACAGTACTGGAAAGGACCTATGTGTGTTGAACTCAAAGTTTCCAGGGGGCTATGTGCAAAACTGCCGGCTTCTTCTTCCTCCTCCTGTAGCGACGCGGGAGCTTCGATCCCGCCGAACCAGCTCGGCGCCGTGTGCTCCCCTGCTCCCCGCTAGACAACACGAGGTGGAGGAGACCACCCCGAGCAGCTCCCTCTCTTCCCCGTTGCGTTTTCCCCGTTCCCTAGCTCCACCATTCCTTCCATGGCGGAACCCTAGCCGGGGTCGAGTTCGTCGCAACGCAGCCGTGTGGGGCTTCCCCGAGCACATCGACGGCCCCAGCACCTCGCCGTGCTCTTCTCTCCCACCTCGTGAAAGGAATCGGCCGGAGACGCCGTGGCTCGACGCCGCCATGTCCTTCTTCGCCGCTGTCGTCCGAGCTCCGTAGCGCCCGATTTCGTCGTCGCCGTTGCACCCCGCCGTCCCCGACCTCTCCACCGTGCCTGAGGGTGAGCCTCCCGTGCCGTAGCACCTCTCCACCTCTCCTCTCACGCGCTAGCTCGTGCTCGAGCCGTAGCCACCATTGCCGGAGTTTCGTCGCTGTTCCTCGCCAGCCCGGCCGCGAAGACGGCCTAAGCCGGGCTGCGGACTGGCTCTCACGGGCCCCTAACCGGCCTTGGGCCCGGCCCAAGCTGGGCTGCAGGCCGGTGCTCTCTGCCGCCTGGCCGGCCTCAGAGCCAGCCCAAGCTGGGCTGGGGGCCGGACGTTTCTGTTGCTAGGCCGGCCTGCCAGCCGGCCCAGACTGGGCTGGAGGCCGGGCTGTCTGTTTTTTTTAGGGGTTCTTTTTTTATATTTCCCCTCCCTTTAGCGTATGTTCCCCGCTCCTCCCCCGCGACGTAGGGACAGCGACTCGCTGATTCCTTCATGTTCCATCGCTCTCTCGCGGAGTCGAGTAAATAATATATTTATCGTTGGAATTAAAATAATCAAAAGTAAATATTTAAAAAGAGGAATTATAAAATTAATCACTTTTACTCGGGGCATCCGAAAAATGTGTTCTTTATATCAAAATGCTCCAAAAAATGTGCACTAACCTTTAGCATCACTTGCATGCATGTCTATTTGAACTTATAGCACAGGAAAACATTAAAACAATGTAGAGCTATATTTCTCTCTTGTTAAACAATTAATTATCACACCCCATATAAAATGGGTAGAACTTGCTATAATACTTCCAGTGCATTAAAAATGCCATACCATCATGTGTTTGCGCATTGCATTTGTTAAAGCTTGTGTGGTGATTGATTGCTCCTATGTTGCTATGTTTTCGATAGATCAAGTAGCCGGGGTTACTCCACAATACCCCGAGGATCCGTACTACCAGTACCCTGAACAAGGCAAGCGTAATCCCCCCTCTAAGCATGTCTTATCCTATTTTCCGCAAATATTTTCTCCACTATAATATTGCATGCGGTTCCAAATGTCAATTTGCTTGGATTAGAGTATCCTATAGTTGCATTAAGATTCTGATGCCAATTACATGTTTCCCCTCCTATTATCCATAGGATTGTATTGTTGGCCTGAAATACTTAACTATGCAATGTTGATGCTTAGCCATGCTTAGTTAAATGCTTAGCCGTCCGATGGATACTTCATGTTGGAAACAGGTTGTTGAAGTGTTCAGATGATGGTGGAGAATTTGTGGTGACAGGTAATAAAATGCTTAAAGGTGGGGATGAGAGGCCACTTTGGTATGGTGGTGTTTTGTCTCACTCTTGCTGCCTAGGTGCGAGTTCTTTACCTCTTGAACCAAGAATGAGCGTGCTTCCTTTCGGTGGGCTATATGGAACCCCCGTCGACCAACTAACTTGAGCGGGACTAGCCAGGGTCCTCTAGTTTGGTTTTCCATTTGCGTGTGCGTGAAGATGGTGACCAAGACTGGGATGAGGATGGCAGTGTTAGGAAAATGAGTGGCCACGGAGCACGGTGTCGACGATCCGCTGCTTCGTCCTCACTGATGATCCTGGGTTAGTCCTTAACAAGGTAAAGGTTGTAACCGTTCCCACTCAGCCGGCTTTCCCCGGAAGAGAGCTAAGCGTAGGCAATGAGCCGGGCGGTACCGAAGGTAAACACAGTGCACCCCTGCAGTGTTAAATCTTTTCGAAAAGCCGTGTCCACGGTTACGGACAACTTGGGAAAGGACGATAAGATCATAGAATAACTTTAATGGAATGATTAAAAACTGGGTACTAGAGGTACCATTCAAGTTTGCAAGGTGAGCTACCTCGAGGGTGATTCGAGGAGGTGCCTTTGATGAACAGGTACAGTGGTTGATGATGAGTAAGGTGATGAAAGAAAGAGGTACTTCTTACCCCTTTTCAAAATAATATGATTAGTCGATGCCATGGAGTTATGTCTTTTTAAAATAAAATCAGCTTTATGCAAAACAGCCATAAAACCTGAACGCCAATCATCGAGCATATATTAGCTCTTAATCTTGCGAGTTCGTCGAACTCAACGTCGTTTGCTTATTTTCAGGAGATGACTTCACCGAACTCGAAGGTGGGTTCTTTGTGGACGTCGACGAGTAGTCTGCGGTTCCCAGGTGGCAGTTTGGGACATCCCGGAATAGCTGGCGCTTGGATGTTTAACTGTAGGCCTCTTAGGCCATATTTTGGTTCTTGTTGTTTAGAACAACCTATTCCGCTTCCGCTTGTTGCAATGTTGGGTCTGTGACCTCTGGTTGTCATTTGCTATCTTTCTCTATTATAAGAGTAGAACTATAATGATTTGTGTCGTAGAGTCTGTGATGTGCCAGTTGTTCCACAGTCTTGATCTCTCTATATGCTTTGATAGTATGTCCGGTGGTATCGGATAACCAGGGACACAGTATCACTGTATAGCAGTCGGGTCAGGGCGCCGCATCACCGACACGTTCACGAAGTCCAGATGGGAGGCGAAGAAGAGCCACGAGGCGGCCACACACGGGCTCGGCGCGGCCAGCAGGGGGCCTGCGCCGAGGGTGTGTGTGGGCCCCTCGGGTGCCTCCAGCCGCCGCCCTTTCGCCTATATATTCCTCCCGAAGCGAAAACCCTAAATAGCCGAGCCTCCATCCACGAAAAGTTCCAGAGCCGCCGCCGTCGTCAACCCTAGCTCGGGAGGGTCCAGAACCTCTTCTCGGCACCTTGCCGGAGAGGGGAATCATCACCAGAGGGCTATACATCATCATGCCCGCCTCCGGAGTGATGTGTGACTAGTTCATCCTAGCTTGAACTACGGGACTACATCATCATGCCCACCTCTAAGGTTGTGGATGTTCTGTTGCCACTAGGGACAACATAACAATGCTTTGTCTAAGGATAATTGTGTTGTTTACATTATGCACTTTACTTAATGCAATAATGTGTTGCTTGCAACTTAATACCGACGGGGGACTCGGATGACAACCTGGAGGTGGATTATTAGTCATAGATGCAGTTGGATAACGGTCTATGTATTTTGTCGTAATGCCCATATAAAATATCATATTAGTCACCATGTCATGTATATGCATTGTCATGCGCTCAATATTCAATCAATTGCCCAGCTGTAATTTGTTTACCCAACATACTATTTATCTTATGGAGAGACACCACTAGTGAACTGTGGACACCGGTCCATTCTTTTACATCTGATAAACAACCTACTGCAATCATTGTTCTCTTTTACTCTCTGCAATTAAACATCAGTTTCCACACCACACTTTTAATTCTTTGTTTTCAGCAAGCCGGTGAGATTGACAACCTCACTGATTTGTTGGGACAAAGTAGTTTGATTGTCTTGTGTGCAGGTTCCACGTTGGCACCGGAAATCCTGGTGTTGCGCCGTGCCACATTCCGCCACCAACAATCTTCAGAAGATCTTTTCACTCCTACTGGTTCGATAAACCTTGGTTTCATACTGTGGGAAAACTTGCCGCTACACTCTTCAAACCTTCCTCTTGGGGTCTCCCAACGGACGTGTACTTTACACGCGTCACAGGCCGAGAAATCCGGTTATCGGCCGGTTACGCGGTTTCAACCGGTAACCGAATCTCTGATTTCGACGCATTTTGAGATATGGTGTTTCCGATTATATGTTTTACAGCTTTTCCTAATTCTTAGTGTCCCAAAATTTCCTATTGTCTGAGAAGCCGAGAACTGTCGAATTGATGTTTAGACCCATGTGAGATTCATTACTTAGTAATCTATAAGCATAAATTTGAAAATCACAAAACAATCGATAAGGCCGGCTGGATGTAATTTGATATCTTCTTGATATTAATATATTATACTTTATCGAAAAATTAAATGGAAACTAAAATGCAAACAAGTTGCGACTATTTTTTTGATATGACGTTACGACTTCTGATGCAGATAAATGGTGAGATTAGAATGTACATTTTCGTTGCATAGGGTATTTCACTCTATTTTTTTTATGGACCACTTGTTCTTAGCCACTTAATGTATATGCTATTCTAAGTGTATACAATGTAAATAAATGTTTGGAGAGTAATATCTGAGAGCACCAAATGCGGCAGACATATCTCATCTCTTGGCACAATGCCAAACAAGAGGATTTTCGGCGATGCTTGGAAGTATAGATTGCATGCATTATAATTGAAAGAGCTGCTCATTCGCTTTTTCAGGGAATGTGTAAGTCAAACCATTATGAATCGTGCAGTCTTATACGTAAGGCCGTGAAATTATGATCTTTGGATTTGACATGATTTTTTGCTACGATCGGTGCTCCTAATGACATCAATGTGCTCCAACTCTCTCCGGTGTTTCTGAGACTTTGTCAAGGCCTAACTCCAGACTATAAGTATATGATCAATGGTCATGAGTAACACAAGGGGTACTACCTTACCAAAGGCATTTATTCTAGTGGTCAACATTTGTCAAGACTAACTGTACCATGTCTGCGAGGCAAATTACCATTTTGCAAAGATGTAAGAGGTTGCCTGTAAAGATTTGGAGCAGGCATTTCGTGTGCTCCAGGCCAGGTTTGTCCTTGTCCGCTACCATGTCTTTTTTAATCGCTAGATCAAATGTGTGAGATCATAAATGTCTGTATATCATGCACAACATGATCATCAAAAGTGAAGAAGATACAAGGAGACACTTGTGTTTGATTTCCAGTTGCCTATGACCCAGGCATAGTCGGGCGTGCCTAGCGCAGCTTGCTGAATTTCTTGCCGCAAATTTGTGATGGAACAATGCACGCACAACTGCACATAACGTGTCGTGGCGCACTTGTGGGCGATCAAAACCAAAAACGTACCTCAACTGACGCCGGTTTGAGACTTCCATGTGTTGTTTTCGGAACTTGAATACTTAAAATTTAAATTGTTGTAATAATTTATATACACTAGTATATGACGACACATCGGAAACAGAGAAATGTTCAGTAGACTTATTGTCGCGTTACATAAAGTGTTGAGTTTTCCTGTGCTAGCTTTATTCTGCGTTCCGCCGAATTTTGAATAATAAATAATATATGGCAGGGTTTATCCTCTTTTGTAGATTTTTTATTTTAAGGTTGCATTTTTTTGTGTTCGGCCCAGTTGGAAGCTATTGTTAGTTGGGGCGCCTCCAACCACATTGTTGCTTGCTTGGACGTCTTAACAGATGCCTCCATTGTTGCAGGACCATCATAAACTAGACTAAGCAAGCGAAAGGACACGCCCATGCCCACGCGTGTGATGCCGTGGCGTTGAGATGCCCATGCCGGAACAGCAGGTAGCACGTACGCAAGGGAAGGTCCCGAATAATCAATGGCAGTACGGAGATCCACCGGCACCGGCAGACACCGACAAGATCGACGATTTTGGCGTAAATCCAGCCTCGCCGATCACGGATGCCACTCCAGCCGCGATACCAGACAGCGCCATCACGCCCAAATCTGTCTCTTACTATACCCTTCGTTAAGCAAATCGAAGGTGCCTGAAGGCTTCGCCTCTTCGGTGATTATATTATGCTGATGACTTTGCTTCTATCGACATTTCCTCCCTTCTTTATAGCCACCGGCCCACTGCCTGCCGCCTCCACATATTATGCATAAGTGTAGTGCATGCGTGGCCAAGAACCAGCTAGCCAAGCTTGCCATTTCGTCGGCGTTGTCCAAGAACCTCGTGAGCTGTGAGCCTGTGACCACTGACCACCCAGGGCCGGTCCTGACAATTCGGGGGCCCGGGGCGAAACCAGGACCGGGGCCCTAACTTCTAAGCATCAAAATAAAAAATTATGTGTACTAATATATCAAGAGTTACCAATAAAATTTAAAAGAAATGTTGATATAACATAATTTATATATATTAGATAGATTTTTTTGTAAATTACTAGATCTATAGTTAGTTATGATGTCATGTCAATACCAAATTTACCAATTATCACATCGACTGTGTGAGTCGGTATAGATGACGCGGGCACGGTAGAATCTCCTCTCGATGACTCAACTTCTCGCTTCTCGGTGCGGCCACACACATGATGGTCGAGTTGTCGTTTCAAGCTCGTGTCCAAAACGGTCAGAGAAGAACAACACATACTAAGACACACAACATCTGAAATATTAGATTAGTACCTTGCCACGTCCTTACACTTATGTGTTTGCCAACGATAAGAGAAACCAATTTCATAAAAGAAAAATAGACAAGAGAAAATGAAAGCTGGTGACTAAAAGTTGAGTCGTTGTTTTCCTTTCTTTTAGTGTGCCACACTACTGGTTCGGTTTTTTTTTAGAACTACTGGTTCGGTCATCTGGCCTTGTATTACACAGGCCTTGACCCTATTTTTCTATTTTTTGATCAACGGAAGTACGGAACCCACCCAGCCAACGGAAGGAAGAAAGAAAAAATGGGCCAAATTAACCAGAGGAGACGGCCCAAATTTAACAAGCAAGAAAAGGCCCAAGTTACAGCCAGTATAACGCTTCATCCTCCTCTCTCTGAATCTTACGAGAAAAGCTCCCGACTTGCTGTCATGGCGCCGCCAAGGAGTTCTTTTCCTACATGTTTACCTTACTTAGCTGGAACTTGGGGGCCCCTTGAATTCGGGGGCCCGGGGCGGCCGCACCCCCCTGACCCCCCTCAGGGCCGGCCCTGTGACCACCACAACAATTCTTCGAGAAAATGGCTTCCGCCGAGGAGCTACCGTCGGACGTCCCCGCCTTCTTATACGGCGACCACGACGGCATGCTGTCGGCGGCGCTATCGCCGTCGGTCGTCGTGTCGGTGCTCGCCTCTCTGCTAGAGCGGCACATCGCGCGCAACGAGAGGGCGGCACACAACGACCACGACGAGCCCGCCGGAGACGACGCGAGGAGGGCAGCAGCCTTCGACGTCGGCACGGCACTGGACACGGGCATGCGGGAGTTTCTGGACCGGTTCTCCCGGTACGCGCACGTCTCGCCGCAGGTGTACGTGGTGGCCTACGCCTACCTGGACCGGCTCCGCACGGGCGCGGCGGCGGTGCGCGTCGTGTCGACCAACGCGCAGCGGCTGCTCACGGCCGCCATCCTCGTCGCGTCCAAGTTCGTGGAGGACAGGAACTACAAGAACTCCTACTTCGCGGCGGTCGGCGGGCTGAGCGCGGCGGAGCTGGACTTCCTCTTCCTTATGCGGTTCAGGCTCAACGTGAGCGTGAGCGTGTTCCGGACCTACTGCCGGCACCTGGAGAGGGAGGCCGGACACGGCGGCGGATACCAGGTCGAGAGGTGCCTCGAGAAGGCCCTCCTCGTCTGCTCCTCCGGGGAGACGGGGACGCAGCACCGGCAGACGCCAGCGGCGGCCGCAGCACAGTAGAAGGCTGCCATTGACGCGTTGATTGTCAATTGCAAGCGCACGAGCTCATCGCCGTGGTGTGTGTCGTGACACGTATGCCCAAATGGGCTGTACATATTTGATAATCTGCCTGTGTGGGCAATTGCACATAACCTCGATTGGAAAAAAAAAAGTTATGTGAGAATTGGACACGACTACGTATCAGGTGCCTGCTAGTTAGCATAACCATACGCATAACTAGCTCTTCTTTGCATACATGCACAAAAATCCAAAAAATCTGAAGTCATCCCGCATTAAATGCGAAAATCGAAAATTTAAAAACTTTTGTAGACCAAACCGTTTATCCGATTTGAAATCCGTTTTCACCGTTGGACTAGTCGCGATGATATCTTCGAAACTAGATCCAATGTTGATATATTCCGACGACTTTTTTTTGGACCCAAAAGTTACCCACCCCGTAACATATAAGTTACCAAGCCTTGAATACGTAAGTTACCCACAAAGTTAACGATTAGTTTTCGGGTTGAAATATAACCATTTTTTATTTTTCTTTTAGATTTTTACGAGTTTTCAAGTTATCACACCTAGTTTTCATAAGTGAATATCACTTTGAGATGGTAAATTTATCGTACATAAGTATTACGATGATAACTGCCGATTTCATAGTGACAACTTCATCATAAAAAAGATGGACATTTGTGTTCATAACTATTATATAGAGGATATGGTAACTACATCGATTTCATGGTGGATAACTATATCATGAACACATGGATAATTTCATAAGTACCTGACTGGGTAACTCCATCAGTATTGGGTGGGTAACTACATTGATTTCATGTTGGATAACTTTACCGGTATTATGTAGGTAACTATTACCGATCGATTAGGGGTAACAACATTGATTTTGTGGTGGATAATTATATTATGAACACATGGTTAACTCCAACAGTACTGGATGGGTA
Organism: Poa pratensis; assembly: GCA_947311845.1. Classification (NCBI taxonomy): domain Eukaryota; kingdom Viridiplantae; phylum Streptophyta; class Magnoliopsida; order Poales; family Poaceae; genus Poa; species Poa pratensis. Next base: position 128,791,292 of record CAMZMU010000052.1, on the reverse strand, counting down.
ACTTTATCAGTGATATGTTGATAACTTTCTAAGTACAATGTGGATAACTCAATCAGTACTGGGTGGGTAACTTCATCGGTACTGGGTGGGTAACTTTATCAGTACTAGGTTGGTAACTCTATCAGTATTAGATTGATAACTCCATCGGTACTGGGTGGCTAACTTTATTAGTACTAGGTTGGTAACTTTATCAGTACTAGGTGGGTAACTCTATCAATATTGGGTGGCTAACTATTATATCGATTTCGTGGTGGGTAACTATATCAAGAACACATGGGTAACTTCATAACTAGATGGTGGGTAACACAACCAGTACTTGGTGGGTAACTTTATTAGTACTAAGTTGGTAACTTTATCAGTACAGGGTGGGTAATTCCATCACTACTGGGTGGTTAACTCCATCAGTACTCAGTGGGTAATTTTATCAGTACTGGGTGGGTAACTCAAACAATATTGGATGGGTACTTTATAAGTAGCCGTCACGCGGTACCACCACAACTAGTGCCATGCTCCGACGCCGTCCACCTCGTCAAGATCTCGATTATATGCGATCAGACAGGAGCTGAGTATCGACCGACGGGTCTAATCCATTGACAAAGCAGCAATCGTAAAAACGAAAAGCAATAGGAACACCATTCCTTTGATAATTCACAACTTTCTACATATATTTTGCACGAAACAAAATGCCATCTCTTCATACATAATGTCGGAGGCGAAAACGCGACCAGTGGCCCCCCGGCGGCTGCCTCGCGGCGAGCACGCGCGAGGGTCCACGCACGACAATTCCACAAAATACAGAAATGTCATTAGACACATGAAGAAACATCTAAACGCATGTGCATGCAGTCAATTCTCTGAAATTATTGTGTAAAACTTCAAATACCATCGAGGAAGGTACATAATTCTAGAAGCGGCTAGATATCAATTGCAAAGACCAAAGTAGAATATCCAACATCATTGCATCAACTCAATTTGAATCATCTCGGTACATACACCCAGTGGCGGAGTACCCAGTAGGGCACTGCCCTACCTTATTTTTTGCAAAACGTTTGTATACGTACGCATCTGATTGTATTATGTCACATTTTTCGCAAAACGTTTGTATGCTTTAAACTTCGCCCGACCTCACTTTTTCCTATCCTCCGCCACTGCATACACCACTAGAAGATACTAGTAAGGCAGGAGTATTAGGCACATATTTATATAAATATGCATGCATCTATACACTAAACATGTCTAAATATATCCATATTTAGACAACTCCATGTCAATCGTTTCTGATCGGAGGGAGTACTTATTTACAGCCTATTAAAGGTTCACAAAATTAACTTACGTCAATTGATATGACAAACTCCGGTCTATTTGCTTCTAGTCACAGGCGTAGCCAGTAGGGGGTCGAGGGTGGGCGACCGACCCCCCTCAGTTTTGGCGACAAAAAAAAAATAGATGTAAGAAAAAAGAAAAGTCAAAGAGTATCGAGGCGAGGCCAAGTCGAACCCTGCCCGTCCGTGCCCTGCCTCCTCTCTCGCCCTCAGCCCACCCCGCTCGATCTCCAGCGCCGCCACCCGCCACGCCTGGTCGACGGCCACCGCCACCACGCCCTCGCCGGCCACCGCCCCACCCCGCCTGGCCGGCCCTCTGTCTCCTGCCGCGAAGCCCCCGCGCCGCTCATCTCCCGACGGCCGGCGCCTGCACGCCTCGATCTGAAAATCTGATGGACGCCGACGAAGAGGCCGAGTGGATACAGATGCAGACCGAGGAAGACGAAGTTGCGGAAGCCCTGGCTCTAGCTCGTGCACCCCTGCTGCTGCTCAAAGATTGATTTTGATTTTGATTTGAGAGATGGTTAATTTCCCCTTCAAATTTCAGAGATCTCAAGAGGACCGCTGCATCTGGGGCAAGATCTCCCGCCCCCACGGCAACACCGGCGTCGTCCGCGCCAAGTTCACCTCTAACCTGCCGGCCGAAGCCATGGTGACTTGGTGAGCTTGTTTGTTTGCCCGATTGTCTCGTTCGGTGCGTCGTGCTCTCGTTGTATGTTGCCTGCTAACATTGCTGCTGTGTTCGCTTTGTTCAGGGGCGCAAGGTCAGGGTCTTCATGTACCCGAGCAGCATCTAAAGGTGAGGACCGAATGATTCTTGGTTATTTATTTACCATCCAAGTGTCAGTTTCTGAATGGGGTGTTACCAAGTGAACAAATGCATAGATGGAATTGTTAGTTATGCATCATTCATCTTGATCACACACTTATAGATGTTTGATTTGAAAAAAATTCGCCGGTGGCACACCTTTTACTGTTCGCCCCCCCTCGTCTCAATTCCTGGCTCCGCTTGGACATTTGAATGTGCCATGCACAGAAAAAGGTAAAAGATCGCATCATTACACCATAAGCAAAGATCACATGGTTTCACTAATGCTAGCTAGCGCAATAGGAACATGCATGCGGTCCAATGGAGAGCTCTGATTCACATTTGGATAACCTGGTCATTTGTGCTGCGTTTGTAGACTAAAACCGTCGCGAGCTAACTGATCGATATTGATAGATCGAAGAAAACTGAATCAACAACTTGCTTCCACTAGGCTTGACCTTGCTCGTGTGGAGCAATATGTCGAACACCTTGCATACGCTGCACTCAGGGGCGATTTTACCAGGTAGGCTTCGTTAGGCTTGAGCCTACCCTCCATTTTTGCAAAAGAAATAGCAAATATACATGCTCTGATAGTTTAGCTATGGTTTGGAGCTTTTTTTGCTGTCAGTTCGTGAGTTATCGATCAATCGATGGAAAGATGCAGAAAAGAAGAAGGAAAGCAGCAAACGGTATTTCTCTACCTAGCTGGGCTTTTACGGTGCATTTGGCCCATTAGGGAAAGAATGAGAAAAGGACCATACCTAATAACGCAGCCAAACTCCATCGCTCAGCGCGCACACGGAAATTAAGATCTGAGATCGATTCAATCTGAACAAAGGAGCAGCCGTCGCGCAGGCACATGTAACACACGCCGATCGGCCAGCCGGCCGGGGTCTGGCTGAAGGACGATCACTGAAGGGCGATCACCGTTCAAGTTCTTGTCTACTCTCATATCAGAAGTACAGAATTTCATGGATGTACCGAGGTTTCAAAACTTGCTGAATTGATGATTGAAACCAGAAAAGATAGAACTTTTGCATTGGTATATCGCCTTATTGAGCTTACATTAATCCTTCTGGCCGCAACAACATCAGTAGAGCGAATATTTTTAACAATGAGTATTATCAAGACAGATTTGCGAAATAAGATGTCAGATGGGTGGTTAAATGACTTGATGGTGTGCTACACTGAGCGAGAAATATTTAAAAGTATTGATGATGCTAATATTATAAAGCGTTTCGAAACTATGAGAGATCGCAAGGGCCATTTGCCGAAACAAAGGGCCATAACACCTTAATGGTATGTATATTATTTTGAAAATGATCATTTATATCATACTGATATGTCATTAATTTTCTAATCGCTCTATACAGTTCACTGGATATTTGAGCCGTGTTTATTTTTTAAGCTGGTTGTGATTTATATTAGCGACTTAGCAAGGTGCGTCGGCTTATTGTGTTTCTTATTCTGGTTGTTGAATTTAAATCAACACACATTTATATAAGAATCTGAGGTGTACAACAGCATATATATATTTGCTTAAGTAATTTTTTGGGTGATTTTTTAAATCTGAGCCTACCCTTTAAATTAGTTCTAAAATCGCCACTGGCTGCACTGAAACTGCAGGTCCTCCAGATTGTCAAAGCCAGCTCCGGCGGAGGCTGCGCTCTATCTCCAGCGTGTGGTCCTGGACCTCCTGGTGCAGTCTGATGCCATCCTCCTCGTCGATTAGTTCGCAGACCGAACACGGATGTGGGATTCTGCCTGAGCGTTTCCGTCAACCTCGTCGGCCCGGAGTGAAGGAGCAACAGTGGCGTTGGGGGGAGGAAGGCGCCATAGGAGGCGCTGGCCGCTATGCGAGCGTAGGCCAGGAAGGAGGTGGCACGGCTCGCCGTCGCCGCCGCCAGGGAGTGCGCCAGCTTTGAAGGAGCCGCGCGACAACAACGGCCAGCAAAATGACGCGGCCTCGACAACGGCGAGTTGTGCGGCGCTAGAGGAAGAGAGAGAGAGGGGCGACAGGGCCTGGGAGAACTCGACGAGGACGTTTGTGACGTGCACGGAACGGGCCAACCGACTCAGTCGCGACGCCCGTCCATACAGGAATCTACGGCTCGCAAAGTTGCGTACACTTTTGCCAAAATTGTTAGAGTATATTTGTGTTACGGAAAGATATGGTAGAGATAGGATTTGTTTCTTGTCTTGTACTCCAAGTCGGTCCCTTGTATGCCTATATATACTCGCTCATGAGGCTCAATAATACATCCATCATATTCCGTCAATCTCATAATTCTACATGGTATCAGAGCGGCACGATCCTTGACCTAGCCGCCGCCGCCGCTTCCGCACCGCGCCGCCCCCGGGGAGATCGATCTCCATGATCTCCGCCGGGGGCCGTGCCGTCCGTACGCAGGGTTCGTCCGCCGATCCGTGATCGGCTGCCCTGTAAGTTTTTTTTCCGATCTCTTGATCGGTTTTCTTTTTTGGTTTACCGATCTTAGATCGGATTGAGTCGCCCACCCCCGTCGTCATCGCCGCGCCTCCACTCCGACCATCGGCATCGACGATCTACACCGCGCCCGTGCGCCTGCCACCTGCGCCGCCGTGCCTGCCTCGGTAGGCCGTCGCGGCCTCACGGCAGGCTGCCGCGCACCGCGGCCGGCTGCTGCGCCTTCCTCGGGAGGGTACTGCGGCCGTCCCCCTCGGATCGTCTTCGTCGTCATCGCCCGGGACTTCACCGACAACGCCGCCATCGACTCCGATCTACGCGTAGTCCCCGCCATGGCGCATACGGCGCACCGTCGGTCTGATCAACCGATCTCGCGCCCGTCTACGCCAAGCACGTCCCCGAGCACGCGCCAACCACCGATCGAGCTACGGGCTGCCGCTGCGTCGCCCCTTCGGGCCGCAGCGCTGCCGCCTTGGTCTCCGCCTACCAGCTGCCAACGCGCCTCACAAGCGCGTACGCGCCGGTGGCCTCCAGCCGCTGCACTGACTCGCGCCCCTGCAGCTATGCCGCCCCCTCGGGTCGTAGCGTCGCTGCACGCAGTCTTCTTCGCCGTCCCCGCGCATCGACGACCTCGGCTTCCTAGGCACGGTCTTCGTCACGCCGCCGGGTTCTTACTCACCTCCCTCGAGCACCGCCGCCGCGCTTCACAAGGAAACCTGCAGGGCGACTTCGCGTTGTCGCAGGTCCCGCCGACTACCCCATCATCGATCTAGGCGTCCCGCATGACCACCCCAGGTCACCGATGGTTCCGCCGCCTTCTACGTCTACGTCCACTACAACTTCGTCACCAGTGTCATCGCCTCGTCCCCGACTACACCACCTGCTACTCTACTCCGACAATCGCGGACATCATCGGCATCTCTCCCTCGCCGCTCTGCGCGTCGCAACCGTCGTGGAGTCCTCCTTTGCTAGTCTTTCTCTGACATGGCGACAAGTTTATGATGGTCCCTGCCCCTCGCACGCCTGGTACTGGCAACACCGGGAGTGCCTTCGTCCCCGACGCGTTCCCGAGTCTGGCAAACTCGGATCGGCGCCTCGTCTTCATCGGCTTCGACAACGTCTTCTACGGCATCGACCCCTCTACGACCGCCTCGACCGCGTCACCGACGAGTTCTTCTTTGCGTACTCAGTTCTGGCAAAACCGGAGTATGCCTTCATCCCGACGTGCGCCTAGTTCTGGCAAAACTATGGCCGCACCTCGTCCTCGACGGCTCGGACTGCATCGGCTACGGCGTCGGCCCCATCTTCGACGACTGCCTTGACGCGTCTCCGTCATCCTCCTCGCGCACTATGCGCATGCGGCTTCATGTGCGGCTTCCTCGACACCGGCCACGACATCGACCACGGCGACCCCTCGCGCGGCTACCCCGACCATGGCACCGCCCAACGCTCTCGGCTCCCTCGACATCGGCACAAGGGCTAACACCTCGCTTGAGCATCATCAGCGTACTCTACAGTCCAAGCTTCGCGCCGCGACACCGTCCACGACACTCCCGCTCGGACTGCGGGGGGATGTCAGCCCCTGGATTCTACTTCGGCTTATCTCCAGTCTGACCGTCCGCGACGTTTCAGTTGTTCACGACGCTGCCGCTACGACTGCGGGGGGATGTTAGAGTATATTTGTGTTACGGAAAGATATGGTAGAGATAGGATTTGTTTCTTGTCTTGTACTCCAAGTCGGTCCCTTGTACGCCTATATATACTCGCCCATGAGGCTCAATAATACATCCATCATATTCCGCCAATCTCATAATTCTACAAAAATGAAGGTGCCTGCTGAATAGATTAACCGAAAATATAATGTGTCGCCTTTTTGTTGTTTATTCAAGTATCCATGAGTTAGTCTAGGGAAAAAATTCAAGCACCCATGGGTTTCTCAAAAACAAAAGAATGCCATGAGGCAATGACTCATGAGCATGACAAAAAACTCCTTTTTACTAGCATCTAAACGGAATCGATGGAGACTAATTGGTGCGAGTTGTAACCAAAATGTATTTTCTTGTAACAGAACGAAAGGGAGACACTTCAGCGTAACGCCCGGCCAATGATCATGTTAACCGACGACAAGAAATGATACCACATCTCTTTCTTTAATCCACAAATGATTACATATGTAACCGAACAAAGCACAATCTCCTTCTTCATCAATAGAAAAATCGAAAACATCGATTGTGTTGTCGGTTGAGCATCCCGTCAGCAGCTAACTTTGCGGATAATAAAAGGTGGTAGCTAGGCACATTCCGCACGCTGCAGCAACTTGTCATCAGCCCCGCAGGGATACGGAAAAGGACTCGCATCCACCCATTGGAGGATCGGATCCTGACAGTGGAGCTGTAGGGAAGATACGTCTGAACTGAATTCTACAGCAACTTACGGCTAATACAAAGCCAAAGAGGCAAAGACATACCCGCTGGTGACAAAACTTCAGCAAAGCTATATCTGATGCGTAAACATCATGCTAAAGGCGAGAAACCTGGTAGTCAAAATGGTCCAAATAAATTTCATAAGTTAGGACAGTATATATACAAGTGCAGAACTCCTTCAAGAAACCATGGCCTCACAACCAAGATGGCGTCATTTTCAGGTATACAATGCAGAACGCAATGGTAGTTGGAAGTAGGTGCATTTCATCATCCGAAATCAAATTGGTGTTAATCTGAACTACCAGATTTTTTTTGCAATAAGTTACAATTTTATCAAGACAATGTCACTGTAGTAACTGAAATAAACGCATCGTCCATAGGGCCCTGCGGCTATGGCTTCTGCTGTAGTGCCATTTTAATACTCCCTCCGTTCACAAAAGGATGTCACAATTTTGGCCTAAGTTTAGGCCAAAATTGTGACATCCTTTTGTGAACGGCGGGAGTATAAATTAGGACAGTATACAAGTGCGAGCTACTCCCAATGTTTTTTATCATAAGATTTTTTACCATTTGTCCATATGCATATGTATACAAATGTATGTATACGTATTTTGGTGTACATGTTCATTTATTTTAGTGTGCATATAGATAATATATAGAGCATCTAAAACATCTTATATTAAAAAAAGGAGGGAGTACTAGCGAAATGGAATACTGCCCCCACCTGATTTACCAATAGAAATAATCCTATGCTACTTATATTTTTATACGGAGGGAGTAGCATATAATAATTCCCAAGAAGCCTGACTTTTGCATAAAATTGGCTTACAAACCTTCATTAGCTCAAATAATACTATTTATCACACTTATGCCTTGTCGTGGCCATGAATAGTCTCACGTATATCATTTGTGATCACTTCGTAGAAAATTTCTCCCAGAAATAACTAGATGATCATCCAAAGACTACCGCATATATTATTTCTCAACTTGCTCATTCTACAACAAAAAACTAAATTTGTCAATAATCAATTCTACTTTTGAATTATCAAGATGCAAATTTGAGAATTAGAGCGTGGTCTTGTACCTTGCCAAATACTACTCCCTCCATTTTCATTTTCTTTTCATGTCCAGTCCTTTTGTGTAATCTAGGGCGAAATGGTATACATCTACCGCAGGTGACGCCTCACCCTAGTGCTACGTGAAAGGCGCATGATAATGGGTCGGCCCGTTCGGCGAGTCTTCCTTTTTTTCCTCTCCTTTAATTTTTATTTTATTTTTTTGCTTTTATTTGTTTTTTTACTTTTACTTTTCATTTATGTATTTTATTTTTGCTCTTTAGGAACTTGGAAAACTGATAAGTTTTAAAAATGTGCAGAATTAAAAATGTTCAGATTTTGAAACTTACACGTTTGAAAATTGTTCAAATTTGACATTTGTTCACCTTTGGAAGTATTCCTGTTGTAAATTGTTCAAATTGAAATAGATTGTCAAATTCAAAATGTTTAATTTTTTAAATATTCAAATTTGGAATTTGTTCAAATTAAAAATTGTTTAAATCCAAGAAATGCTCAGATTCTAAAACTTTCATATTCGAATTTTATTTGGATTTTAAAAGTCCTCAAACTTTTTTAAAAACTTAGCTTTAGAAAAATGTAAAAAGGAAAAAATAGCAGTACCTTTTTTAGGGCCTCTTTTTGAAACAGCCCATGAGACACTTCTTTAGGCGGCGGAAGGCTCCAGCGCCCCTGCAGGCCGATACACAATACCTCGCATAATCTAGTGGCCGGTATATATACATTATATGCATATTGCAGTTTTGAATAATTCAATTTCACTCTTTGTAACTGTGCAACTATGAACATGTGAAAATCAGATTACTAGTATTTTAGGTGCTATATGTATTTTTCCCATTTTATGTACCCCCTCTGTTCCATAATATATAAGATGATTTAGATGTTTCACATATTGTCTAAATTCGCACTAAAGTGAGTAAACTTGTTCATTAAAACATGTCTAGATACATTTGTACACATTGGAATGTGAAAAATGCCTAAAACGTCTTATATTATGGAACGCAATGAGGGAGTACACCAGAGTCAAGTTGAAATTTTTAAGAAATTTGCAACTGCATATTCCTTAAAAGCGCAATTCGTGAGGTTTTAATTTTTTTACCACACTTTACAGAGTGCATTTGCATCATTTTTCCTTTTTTAAGCACGCCACTACTTTGACCGAAATTACCAATTTTTTGCACGGCCCGTCCAACATAGTAATTTTTAAGGCTCGTTTCTGCTCATCCGATCCAATAAGAAAACATTGTTTTTGTATTCTGTTAGCTCACTAGGCCCATATAGTGTGTTACTAACTTGGCCCAGTAGGGACGCGCATCAACTGCTAATGGAGGGCGTAATGGAAAAATGATAACTGATGCAACGATATACCCAATAAATAGTGTTTTGTAAATAAAGATCTAAGAGTTAGAATCTTGCGAGAATTCCTATAAAAATCCATAACTTTGTTTGCCTTTTTTGCACATGGCAGAGAAAATGCCTTTTTTTCATAACTTTGTGTGTCAAAAGAAAATGTCCGGATTTAAACTCAATTTTCTTTCAGAATTTTTTAACATTATGAAATATGTTTTTTTCGATAATAGGATAATCTAGTCATGCGAGGCAAAATGGATTCCCGATGGATTATCTCTCAGTGTCATCTCTAAAACATACTCCTAGGATTCAAAAATGTGGAGTAACTGCTTCATAGGTGCTACATCGGATCTTAAAATCTGCAGCGAAATGAACCGTGAAGATAATACTGAGGCTGGTTTTACGGGCGAGACTGCATTTTCCGAACCGTGCAGATAATATCCGGAGGCAGGATGTGCGAATATGCCTCCAATCTCCAATGGATGTGCACAATTGGTGGTTCCATTTAGATTCAGACGGGGTCAGACTTGCAAACACCGTTTTCGTTTAGTTTGACCGTCTCCCTGATCTCCTCAAAACAAGCTTGACCTCCACCAGAACCAGCTGGTTGCCCTGAAAACTGTCACTTGACAAGCGCGTCAGCGCCCATCGACCAACCATCTGGGTAGTTATAGACCTCTAATGCCGCAAGCAGCTAGCACGAACCATGGTAATGGCAGCTATATATAAACCTAGTTACTTACATGCACTAGTGACAGTTTGCCGTGGTCGTTAGTTGGCGAGGAGAGAGGCGGTTGCGTTGCAGCTCCGATCGATCGGATCGATCATCGCAGGCACATGTTGTTGTAAGTGTTCGTGTTTCCACCGAGATCATTTGAGCATTATCATCCCCCCCGCCACATGTTGACACCGCGTGATTATATATCACCGGTTGCATCTTCTTGAGAGCGTATCATGGCCAGATGCCGCCGTCGCCATCACCGCCTCGTCCCGCGCCGCCACCGTCGGCGTACAAGCACTTCTGCAGAGTCTGCAACAAGGGGTTCACATGCGGCAGCGCGCTCGGTGGGCACATGAGAGCCCACGCCGTCTCCGACGACGGGCTTGGTGTCGAAGACGACGACGAGCCCGTGCTGTGCACACGCGGTGGCGGCCCGGAAGATGGCCCGTCGACTGCGACCAGGACGACGACGCACGTCTACGCGCTCCGGGCGAATCCGAACCGCCTCACCAGGGGCTGCCAGGTGTGCAAGAACTGCGGGGAAGAGTTCTCGTCGATGGATCTTTTCCTAAAGCACGGAAAGTGCAACTCCGGTGAAGAGGAGGACGCGGACGGCTCGGCGCGTTCGTCGCCTCCATCAGTGGCCGACGGAGAAGAGGATCCGTCGCTGGCCACTGGGTGGTCAAAAGGGAAGCGCTCCCGTCGAGCCAAGCTGGTCGACGATGGAGGTGATGATATGCCCGCGACGTCGACTGCGCCGCCACGATGCCCGTCCGGTGAGGACGAGGAGGACCTGGCCAATTGCCTCGTCATGCTCTCGTCTTGCAAGGCCGATCAGGCAGGCATCACTGAAGGCGACCCAGAGCCGTGCGCATCGGCGAGGAAGGAGCACGGGAGAATGCCTCAACAGCCTCAACCGCAACCCATCTCGTTCGCCATGCCGCCGCCGAATCCAGCGATGATGATGTCCTTGGCTTTGCCAGCGCCAATGTACGCCTCGCCCGTGCCACGTGGCCTTTTCGAGTGCAAGGCATGCAAGAAGGTATTCACTTCGCATCAAGCTCTTGGCGGGCACCGTGCCAGCCACAAGAAAGTCAAGGGGTGTTTCGCCGCCAAGGCCGAGAGCAGCGTCGTCGGTGAGCCACCACCCGCCTCCGGATTCAATGATGACAAGGTCGGTGGAGCCTCTGCCGTCGACGCCAATGCAAGCGGGATCTCTGATGCCGGCACGAACGTCGATGCCGCTGCTGGCGAAACACACGCCCGTACGAGCGAGGCCGCTGGCGCGCCATCCCTGTCGATGGCCATCACGACCACCGACCATGAAACGCCACCTGTCGGGGCACCGGCCATTGCACCATTCAAGAAGAAGGCCAAGATGCACGAGTGCTCCGTCTGCCACCGCCTCTTCTCCTCTGGCCAGGCGCTCGGAGGCCACAAGCGCTGCCATTGGCTCACCTCGGGCACAGGGGACCACGCCAACATCGCACCCCTGACAGCCGAAGGCCTTGTCGCCATTACCGGCCACCATCAGCTCACTCTCCGGCCAATGGTGGACACGTCAGAGCCGGCGTTGGACCTCACCATCGCGGCGAACCCCTTGCCGGCGATTGCCAGCGCCAGGGTCGCCGAGGTCGGAACCAGCTCCCTGCATCTCGAAGAATCTTCGCCGTCGCTATACCCGCAGCCCGCGGAGGTACCGAGCAACCCAAGCCTCCGCAACAAGATGGCCGCGACGAGCAGCCACGACGTTAATGATGGTGTAGCTGCCACCGCCGGCGCTGAGGACGAGGCGGACAGCACAACCGTCAAGAAAGCCAGGCTTAGTGATCTCAAGGATGAGAGCACATCAGGGGAGACCACGCCTTGGCTGCAGGTCGGCATTGGGTCCTCGTCGGCCGGAGGTGATGGGACGAGTGCTGCGGAATGAACCAAGACAGACAGAGGTTGCAGCTTAACACTGAAGTGACTGAACTGTTCTTTTGTTCTTTTGATTAACTAACAGTAGCCTGTACGCATATAGTTGAGTTTTCTTTTTTCTTTTTCTTGGGGAGCATAGATTTTTTTTTAGATATTGGGGAACATAGAGTTAAGTTTGCATATATTGTCTCGGACATGTATGTATTTAGTGATTTGCTAATGCATCTGCAGTGTTAGAAATTTTGCACTGGCAGAGATTGTATGTAAGATCGACAAACGAGTTGGTTTTGCTTATCTTAAATCATATGTAAGATTTTATTTGTGTAGATCAATCTTCAATAGATACAGTTGAGACAAAGACAAACTCAGTAAGAATTGGGAAGGATAATTTTTTTAAAGACTTTACTAGCTAGCACGTGCCCCAGATTCTACTTCTGTGGGCACGGATGAAAAATGCAAATTGTAACTCCAGATTAGCTATGCATGCACCCACAACATGTAATTACTTTTTCGTTTTCAAATTTTAAAATGATTTATCTCTTAAACTGTAACTCCAAATACACATCCGTTTTCATGGTTGACTTTGTTGCGACGAGATCTTCAAAACTAAATCACATCTTATTATATTTTGACAAAAAAAATCTCACCCTAGTTGCCAGATTATAGTCACTTAGTCACCAGGTATTGTCAAGTTGATTACCAGGTTAAAAGTAAATGGTTACCTGGCTTTTTAAATTGCGGTACTCACCGATGCAATCCTTCTGTGACGGTAATCTCATATTTTACGTGTCTAGATTGGATTAAATACTCACTTTTTGAACATGTAAATCATGGTTATGACAAAAAAAACATGTAAAATGAGCTGGTAACTATATATTATTTGGAAGGTGACGGTTAACTAACAGCATGGTAACTAGCTATTATAAGCTGGCAACTGACGACGAAAAAAAAGTTTGTCAAAACATATGAAGATGGGATATTATTTTAAAGTACTCGCCGAGACAAACCCAACGGTGAAAATGGGTCCTCAATTGGATTAACGGTTTAATAGATATTTTGTTTTGAATTTTCGGATTAAGCAAAGATTCTCTGCATGCATGGGTTGGTCCCTCCGCAAGTATAGGATGCGCATGATGGAATGAATCCGTGGGGCATGTTCCTAAGTAGATTAACCGTTTTTTAAAAGCATCTCTACCGACACCCCTAGAACACTTACCAAAGTCTCAATAGAGGTCCGGCCCGAGAAAAAACGGCCACAAGGGCACCACCATATCTTGGGGAGATATTTTCTGGACCTTTCTTGAGTGATCGGATTTTTGAAGCATGACCATATGAATTGAGTTATGAGTTAACTCGATTTAAGCGAATGTGTATCACATATCGAGAACAGAGGTGAAGCTACCAACAAGGATGTCAAGCACTCGCCCTAAGCTTCGCGCCATATATGTGAGGCAAGGAAATAATCACATTGCACATCTCGTCAGATTGACTATACATCAACATAAGAGAGGAGTACTTTATTTGTGTGTCTAGTGGCCAAACTAGATCCTAGTGACACGTAGTCGGAAAATGTTGTTATGTGCAAGTGTTACACTAAGTCAAGTGTAACCAAAATTTTAAAAAAATAGTTGAGGGGCAAACCCCAAAGCCGAATGCAATGGGTAACCAGTGCCTTACCGTCGAGAAGCACTATGTAGCCAAATACTTGGAGCTCGTCTGGTACCTATTATTTCATTTTATTTGGAAAGTGAAATGACGGGATTATGGATAGGAATTGACATAACACATAGTAGAAATTTACTAGAGTTTTATATGAAATGACATGTCCAATTCTATGCCAGCCAAACAGGTTAAGTATGGAATTATAAATGAATTCCATAATTTCGGTTTAAAATAATGGCTACCAAACGACCTCTTAAGTATTTGTTCAATGATAATGAAAACAATAACTTTGTTGTTGTATGAGAATCGAGAATGTTGGGTTGGATGATTGAGAACTCGATGTAGCGGAATGTCATTTGGGATGCCCTATGAACCAGCCACCGATGTTTTGAACATCAACATATGCATTATGTATCATATCTATTTTATGATCTCGCATGATTGTTGTAGGCGAAGATCTTATGTGTGCCCCTTATATTTCTAATTATTATTATTAGTTTCTGCACGCAGTCATTCTCATAAACGATTATTGCACTTGTTGGTAGCCCGTGATATTTCGCCCGGAACTCAAAGAGAGAGAACATCGAACAATGTTTTTGCTAATATCACCACAATAACGATTTATGATGTTGCAACAATTTCTGTTTTACACGGCTATCTTGGCAAAACATAGCCATGTTCATACAGGCAGTTTGGGCAAATTAAGGTACATCTGCCGCACAGTTAAATGGCTGTCTTTTCCTAGAATATGTTATATGGTCAACATTTGCAGTTATTGATCAGGATTCAACAATCTTGATTACCTCCGGACATTAAATAAAATCTATATAATGTGATGTAGAAATACAAACTTCAGTTGCTAAACTAGAAAATATCATGTAAACAATACGGGGAAGTGTGTGTCAGTTTGCATCTATGAACGTGATTATTGTCATGCTACATAATCAGATAATGACGATGGTACTGTACTATATGTCCATTCTGAAAATCTGGGATCGTGTGTAGCTGGTGCCCTCCGCATCTTTTCAATGGAGTTGCATCTCCGGTCATTATTTTCGACGTCTAATTTGCACGCCAACAAGCAGCGGCCTAATTTTTTCTCAGATGCAGCGCTAAGAGCATCTCCACCGGCGCGCCCAACTCCGCTCCTAATATACGTTTTGGGCGCGCCGGCACCCAAAACCCATGCACCGGCGCGCACAATACAAAAAAATTGCCGGCACGTCCCAATAGAACTCCCGGCAACTCCGCTTCGCGCCTAGCTTCTAAGGACGCAACCGGGCGCGCCGGCAACCGCGGCAACGCGCGCCTCGTCCAAATCTGACCGACAGGCCCAGCGCGCCAGCGAGACTCGTATCACTTTCCCCTCCCTCCCGCCACTTTCATTCTCCCGCCATTTGTCTCCACTTGCCCTCCACTTTCCCGCCTCTCCCAGCAATCTACGTCCATCGGCGATGTTGCCGATCAAACGGAACCGCGGCGCCGGACGCGCCGGAGGAGGGAAGCGAGGTGCTGCTCGCGGGGGCGCCGCGCGCCGGGGCGCCACTCGCGGTGGTGCTGCTAGCGGCTACGTCGCCCCGCGCAAATCTCGCGCGCGGCCGCCGGATATATCTGATGCAGCCTGGAAGGCCGAGAAGGCGCGTCGTCAAGCGGTGACCGACGACAGGCTAGGGCGCCGCGTCGTTGCGTCGGCTCGGCAGAAGGATCTTGATCGGATCCGTGTGCTGGAGATGGCGTACATCGGAGGCGGAAGCACAAGTCAGGGGAGCACCACCACCGGTGCCGCCTCGCCGTCGGACGCAGCGTACTACACTGTCGATGGCGCCACCCCGCCATCCCATGTTCAGAGCTTGGCCTTCTTTGATAGCTCCAGCCGCTCCGTCTCGCCGACCGTCGGCGTCCCCATCGATCTCAACCATGTTGCGGCCGAGTCGCCCGTGCTGAAGAGAGGCCGGCGTCGTCATCGCGACGATGTTACCGGCCGGCAATACCTCTTTCGCGATGACGGCACCGGCGCGGACGGTGATGACATCCACATGTTCGAGCAAATGCCAAACGACGGCGACCACCACATGGTATGAAATTGCCGTCTTTTACCCTTAGATCGATGTGTTGATTGCATGAAACCGACCTGCGTGTTGTTTATTACAATAGATGGGTGGTTCCGAACTGATGGGTTACATTATCCGAGATGGAACCTAGGCGGGTGTCGGCAATGGCGCAGGTAAGGAGGAGGAGGTTCACGGTGAGGACGAGGAGGGCCACGGTGAGGACGACGATGACAACGAAGAGGAGGAAGAGGATTTGGAGGACGGTGGCGAGTACGCGGACGGTGGCTATGAGGATGACGAAGGCGGCCTCACCGACGCCGCGGGAACAAAGACAAGGAAGAAGGGTACCAAAGGGAAACGCTGGAAGACGAAGGAGAACGAGTGTATTTGCGACGCATGGAAGTAATCACCAACGACTCCATCGTCGGCGCCAACCAAACCTACGGACGGTATTGGAAGAAGGATCGAAGCCCAGTTCCATGAGACGATGTGGTACGACGAGTTTGCGAAGGTGCCCATGGATCGCAACTGGAATGCAATGTCGCATCGGTGGCGGGTGATCCAAGCCGAATGCAACAAGTTCCACGGCGACCTCGCGCAAATTCAAAACCGGAAAGTGAGCGACAAGACGGTGAAGGACATAATCACCGACGCTGAGGTGTTGTTCCGTGAGAACAATGATCACAAGTCCTTCAAGTTCATGCATTGTTTCGTCAAGCTACAGTCGAACAAGAAGTGGGAGAGGACGCGGATCGACCTCAACAACGACCAGGGCGCGCGAGGGCCCAACGACCTGGCGATGCCAGCGTCCGGGGGCCGCCCTGTTGGGCAGAAGAAGGCGAAGAACGAGAAGGGGAACAAAGCGGCGGCCGTGCAAGCGTCCATCGACAAGTGCCTTGCCGACGTCACCACCATGTCGAAGCAAAACGCAAGAACCTTCGCCGAGAGTTGGTCATCATTGATGAGCAAGCACAACGAGAAGGTCGCCCTCGAGAAGGAGAAGATCAAGCTCGAGGTCGAGAAGGAGAAGGCCCAAGCGGCGGTCATGCAAGCCGACACGGCGAGGATGCATGCCATGTCCGAGTCGTCGCAATCCGTCACTCGGAAGATGAAGGAGGACTTCAAGATCTTGACCGCCGACGTCTCCACGTACACGCCGGAGGTGAGAGCTTGGTTACAGATCAGCCAGCAGCGCATCCTGCGTGAGATGGGGGTCCTTCCGCCGGAGCCGACGCGGATGGGCACGACGGAGGAGCCTACGACCACCATGCCGATGGACGCCACCGGGGGGAAGCCTACGACGACCAGGACTTCTTTCGACGTAGCCGCTGCGCCGCCGCTGCGGCCTGGCTGGGAGGACGCCGAGACGCATGAGGAGTCGGTCCTCGAGCGGTGTTGACGATCGACTGATTCACTTCATCGACGTTCTGTAATATTTTTGCCGGACCTGGCTATTCGAATTTGAATTTGTGGGGTCGGTCTATTGGGAGCATCTATTGGGAGCGACCGGTGGGGCGTGCCGCTCCCAATAGGCGGCAACTGCTGCCGGCACGCCCAAAAGAGCCTGTTCGGCAACTTTGCCGGACCCTCTATTGAGCGCGTCGGTGGACATTTTGAAATGTGAGACAAAATATCCTTACAAGCTTGATAAAGTTTTGTGAAGGTTGTCTAGTGACATCCGGATAACCCTTCTGTTTTATTACTACCTACATTATTATTACACCTAAACTGAGTATGGCCTACTTGGGTGTAATTGTACCTCCATGCATGAACTCTGGTGCCATGTAACCACTGAATCACAACATCAAATAATACTTTGAAGTGTTCAAGGGACAACACATCTTGTGTGTGACTAAAAAACAACGGATTAAGACGGGTAATTTACTCACAACGTTCCATCACAAGTTGAAGTGCATATAGTTTTTTGTTGATCAAGAGTTCTTGATAGGCCTAAGTTCGTGATTATTGGTATCAAACTGTTATCGAGCAATATGTTCACTGGTTTAGGTCCAAGTGAATAATAGACTGATCATTTGCTGGTGAAGGTACAATATACCATAGCAAATCCCCTCGATTATTTGTACCGTGTGCTCCAGTCAAGACCTGAAGATTCATCTGTAGTTGTAACCTGAAGATAAGCAATTTTTTTTTTTTTTTTTGAAAGAAGGGGCCTCGCCCCCAATTTTCATTTTATTCAAAACGAAAACTGATGGTACAGCGTTTGTATAGTTTAGCTCCGCTCCATCTCCAGGGTACAAACCCCCCTGGGAGATACCAACTCCATCGCCAACACAACCTGGCAAAATAACTCCTAACTACTTAACAAATGGTTTACTGCTTTTATTCTGTTACACCTGAAGATAAGCATAATTAGACAAACATTAGATGAGAGTCTATTATTGTTGTTTTCTAGATTATGGCTACCATGCAACCGTCTGCTGCACTGACCCTCGCTCCGGATTTTCGTGACCAGAGAAGATGGTGGCATACGAGTAGACTAAAAATCGTATAGCTCCTACATGCTTTATCATTTCCGATGATTGACTCAAGTATCGACCTTATGTGATCCTTAATTGAAAAAATAGTAAACTTCGTATTCATAATAAGAATGAATATGTTTATTCATTGTTTCAAAGGCTGAAGCTATGCTCTTCTTTTCTAGAAAGAAGATAATACATGTAGGGGCTACATAATTTTACTGCAGGTTCATTTCTCATTTATAGACTCGCATTAGCACCACAAGTTGTTCAATTATTACACTTCGCATGCGTGAACTGAATATTGATTATGGATCGATGCTCAAAGATTCTCCAGTAAAAAAAGTTGTGCTTAAACCTCAGAAGCACGGGACGCAAATTTTTGGCCCAGTGTAACAAGCGCACCTGATACGCGAAAAATAGATATTAGAAAAAAGGTAAAAGAAATCCTGATCTTTGTTGCGCTTAAAGAAGATCAAGTATTCTACTTGTATAAAACATTTTTTTGTATAAAACATTTGGCAAGAAATGTTTCTCATTGAGTTCTGTGCAAACAAGACAAATCTATGACAAATATATTGTGTATATAGCACCTTGTTTAGAGAAATCTTTGACCTAATGTGCAATGAATATAGGTAAAAATTCAAATATTTGATTTTTTTACGAAAATTCATTTTGGCTCTCGAGATCTAGTGATCTCTTTGTTTTATAAAATATCAAAAATGTTTTTAGAAGTTTTAAAAATTGAAATAGTCATGCATGTTCTTAATAATATGTTTTACAAGCGTGCAAAATCTTAATGCAAAATACAATACCTTTTAAGCTACACAAAATGACAAAAATTGAAAATCTAAAACTACATATTGTTCACTATATACTTAGATTTGTGCATTTATCATTTTTGTGTAGCTCAAAACGTAAAATAGTTTACATTGAGATTTTGTACGCTTGTAGGATATACCATTAAGAACAAGCATGACATTTTTCGAAACTTTTAAATTCATTTTTTTAATAATGTGATCACTGTATCTCGGGAAAACCAAATGTCCACTCGTTCACAACTACCATATCACCATTTTAGAACAGTCCGTATTTTTTTTTGGAACAGTCCGTATTTAAAGTCTCATCTTATTATTGTTGATGATATGGGTCAATGGATCGCCTGAGAAGGAAAGTTACTGGCCGGGCCGGGAGATTGATCTAACGAGCCGCGTGACTCGATCACGGTGACAGCGTAGTACTCCCACCACCTCCGGCTCCAGGATCGTAGTTTAATGGGAAATGTGCAACAACAGTGGTGCAGAGAACTTTCATGTGGCAAGATGGTTAGAAAGGTGGTTGTACCCAGGGTGTGCGTGTGTACGTTCATATGGATGAATATGTGCACATGTACGTGAACGTATGCGTTGTACTGTGATTCGCAAAAAAAAAAAGCGGTGAAGTGCGACAGTGCGAGCGATTCTTGCGCGCGTACCATTGCCACCTGAATTAGATCCCCACAAGCACCACAGCTTGAGAGATTAATTTGCCACTTCGTACTGACTAATGCCCACAGCCACACTCCACCTTGCAATGCTATGCACCTTGTTCTCCTCATTATCCTTCTTGTCACCTACCTTTGGTTCCCATCCTACTCGGAGCCGGCTCCTCTAACTTTGGAATGGCGACTTTCCCTAACTTTGAGTCACTGACAGGCGAGACACGCATGCGGTGGGTCCCACATGTCAATGACCCAAAGTTAGGAAAAGTCAGGGAATGCAAAGTTAGAGGATCCAGGTCCGTTCTTACTCTCGCCTCTTTATCTACCCTACTCAACTCAACTCATTCAACGCCCAGCTGAGCCTCAGAGCAAGGTGGAGGATGGAAGCAAGCAACTCTTGATCCGGGTCGCATCGCATGAGGTGCTATTGGTTTTACAAGGAAAGCTTTTGAGCAAGCCCGGAAAAGGGAAGAATTGACAGTCATGTGCATCTTCTTCCAAATAATGTTCGCAATTCCTGCATTTTGAGACTAGGAAGATGCCTCACATAGATAGAAAACAATGAAGACGCGTATAAGTATGTATAGTCATTCCCGCATGGTAACAAATAATGACTTGATCCTTGTTACCAAACGAGTGACTATGTGCCAAAGAATGTGCAATGGATTACGTTCATGACAGCATACCATTTGATTTTGTACATTTCTTTTGAGGAACCGGCAGTCGTATTGCCTTTTGATTAGGTAGAAATAGAGTGTTTATGTACATCGGCACGCCTAGTCTCGCAAATGAGACATAGGCAAAAACAAAAAACAAAAAAAAAGGGACACAAACTAGGTGTCTCCGGGATCCTGTGTGTGCGCATATGCCCTCTGCGCCATCTCCTCTCGTACCAACGCCGCGACGGCGTCCGCCTGAATCGCCACATTCTGGAACACTCTCATGTTTCTCTCCTTCCACAATCCCCACATGGAGTAGATGATCGCCCCACTCGCCTCCCTCCTCTTGCTCTTCGGGAGACCCGCTATTGTCGTGTCCCACCAAGCATTGAGGGTGCTGCCATTTGGTGGCGGCGGGGCACCAATCTGCCCGTGCCAAGCAAAGATGCGCTCACGCACCGAGATCGAGAAGCTGCAGTCGAGTGAGAGGTGCTGCACCGTCTCCGGATGTATCCTGCAAAGATTGCAAATTGGGTCGTGTGGCCACCCACCGGTTGCCAAGTTGTCAGCTGTGAGAATCTTGCCATGGAGCGTCATCCATGAAAGAACCGACACTTAGCCTCCGCATGCCCTTTCCAACATTTGGCCGAACGGAAAGGGGTTGTAGAACCCGCAAACTGACAGCGGTAAGCCGAGGCCGCCGTGTATACCTCTGACTCCGTCGAAAGTTTAGTACATTTCTTTCGTGCTACTAATCAATACAATATCACTAATTCAGAACGATAACTCCACGATACGGTTCTACTACTACGCCGAATACCAGTAGGAATATCGTACTAACTGAAGAATACAAGGAGTCAACCACAAAAGCACCCACAGCAGAGACGCCGGCAAAATGACACAGAAAAGAAGCTGAGAACAAAGGGAAAAAAAACTCCAGTAGAGTACGAGTAGGGAAGAAAACAACACGCTGCACTTGCCTAGCCCAGCTACCTCGTAATCAAGACCAAGGCCGCCTGCTTTACTTGGAGCAGCAGCACCACTTGTCCTACTTGTACCAAGTAAACTGCCAGCCCAATCATCAATATTTACTTCACTCGTTTTGTTTGTTAAGTTTAATCAAATAATTTTAAAAAATCGACATGTACAATAGAGCATTTATATATTTATAATTATCATGAAGTATACTTTCATACTATATACAATTGGTATTATAGATCTTCATATTTTTTTCATATATTCTTGATCAAACTTGATAGAGTTTAACTTTGAGTAAACCCAGAACATGGATTAAATAAAAACAAAGTGAGTACTAGTACAAATGGCAACTCCATACGAGGCCACATTTCAACACTAATAGGGCGCATTATAATACATCTGAAAAGTTTACATTTTTATTACTTCATCCGATATGGTGCCATCCATAGCGTGCTATTTTTCCAGCCTATCAACTCAAGAGGGTAGAGATTTCCACTTTTTCAAGAAGAAAACGTTGATTCCTGTTTGTTGTGGTGATCTCTTGTTCGTAGGATAACATAAGTAATTTATCTATGTTATTGCCCCACGGGATGTTGATTTAGACTTCTAAACAAATGGATACCATTTTTTATGCATGGTTATGTACATATTATTTTGCCATTTTTTGGACTGTCCCTATCTGGTTTAATTTTTATTTCATTTTAAGCTATATTTGATATGCTCAAACACTATCTAAGATATAGAACGCTATTAAAATGCTATAGTCCATCTTGACGAGGTCTCTTAGTACGCTATTTGTTAGGTTGTCACAGGATATATAGGATAGGTAACAAAGCAACAACGCGAGAACTTGCTTGTGGCAAGATGGTTAGGAGAGTGGTTGTACCCCCAGCCCACCAGAGTTCAAACCCTAGGTTTGACGCTGGTGTTTCTCATTTAGGCGGAATATTCTTCAGTGGGAGGCGACGTTTCCGTCGACAGCGAGACGCATGTGGTGATTTCGTCAATTTCAAGACACGACCCGCCGGCTCGGTACTTCGGAGATGCTCATAGGGTGCCGGATATCACTTGTAGATCGCCGTAGGAGTAGTTAGATAGGTACGTAGTGATGGTGTTTAGTGGGGTGATAATCGTGTACTAAACCAAACCGGCAGCGCACTGAACTAGAGAGTGACGTGAATGTGTGCGCGACCCATAATATAACAACCAGAGATATCTCTGCAAAGCGGTTAGTTACCGGCCGCCGGAGATCGATTATGATGAGCCGCGTGACACGGTCACGGTGACAGCGTAAGTAACGGGCCTACGTACGTTCAGCTAATCGGTGCCTGAACGGCTGAACCGTATCGAGATCCTTGGCTCTGGGATCATAGATAGAGACACTGTAGTTTAATGGGAAAGGTGCAACAACAGCGGTGCAGTGGGAGTGACTCTTGCTGAGAGATTAAGATCCCCACACCACAGCTTGGTGAGAGATTAATTTGCCACTCGCTACTAATTCCCCAATTGAGCCACACTCCACCTTGCATGCACTTTGTTCTCCTACTCACTCTCCCCGGCCATCCTAACCTTCTTGTCGCCTACCCTTTGTTCGCACACTACTACTCTCGGCTCTTTATCTACTCTACTCAACTCAATCAACGCGCAGAGGAGCAAGGCGAGAATGATGGAAGCAAGGAACTCTTGATCCGGGTTGCATTGCATGAGGTGTTTGCTTGGTTGAGCACAATGCACATATGGTCCTTGTACTTGCTTGTCTAACTCGATTTAGTCCGAGAATTGCAGAATCGTTAGCCTAAAGATGCATTACTAGTTCGATTTAGTCCGACTGATCTTCCCCTAGCAGTTCGTTGCCCACGTGGACAATCAAGTGGACACGGTCCCACCTGTCAGACAACATATGGTCTGTGATTTTGCATATTTTGGCTCTCCCGCAAATTTCATACGCGCCATTTTGGCTCTACTATGTCGGTACATGAAGAGAAGACAAAGGAGGGAGGCGGAGAGTCCAAAGGCGGCGGAGACATGCAATGATGACAACGACTGTGCGGCCAAAACGACATTAGTGTGGCGGCGACTGCTAGTGATAGTAGGAGGAGGGACGACCACGTCGGCTCAGCACATCGCGGAGCAGTCGAAGATATGATGTCTAAAATCAAAACCAAATCTTCTTATTTGGAACGAAAAGGTGGTTCAAGCCAAAGACTTGCCAAAATACGGCCACGGTTCCCCTCAGGGCGACAGACGTGAGCCATCAGTACTTCGACTACTCCACGATGTACTCCGTCGATCTGGTCATTCCTCCACTAACCACCGCTCCCGGTCACCGTCGCCTGCCTAAGCCTACTTTTGCCTCTCTGTCTCCCTCCTTTTACCCTATCCACGCTCCGACATAATAGAGTCAAAAAAGACAGATCATGACTAAGCCTTATGTTAGATTTGGAAATTTACGGAAGGGCCAATTTCCAAAATTTTAGACCAGCTGATGTCTGACAAGTGCGACCATGTCCGCCGGCTGTCCACGTGGGCAGAAAATTAATAGGCAAAGCTAAATCGGACTAAGACATGTGCCAATGCATCGTCTCTTAGCACGTCTACATAGGAGTATTAAAATTTTAAGAGTATTAAAATTTTAAGAGACAACAGTGACAATGGGTTGTTTCTTAGAGGTTGTCTCTAATTTAATGATTTGAACCTCATGCATCCATATGATTGGACAAGCACTCTATTTTGCCAAGAGTTGTATCTTAGTTAAGCTACAACCTCAGTCTCTCTCCTCATTAACTAACATGTCACATGAGCAAAATGCCTATGAAACCGCGCTAAGAGACTTGCATTGGCATATGCCTAATCGAACAAGTAATGGAACTTTAGGCTTACGATTCTCGAGCGCAGTGACTAAATCGAGTCAATCAGAGACCGCATATGCATTATACTCTGGTTGGTTTTATTACAAGGAAAGCCTTAGTTAGTATTGAGCAAGCCTTGAATATGGAAGAATTGACAGACAACCATGTGCTGTTAGACATCCTCCAAATAATGTTTGCAATTTCTGCATTGAGACTAGGCACATACTCGTAGATACTCCTAGAAAACAATGAAGTAGTAGCGTATATCTACAAGCAATCATTCCCGTATGGTAACAAATAATGACTTGATGCTCGTTACCAAAAGAGTAATTTCGTGCCAAAGAATGTGCGATGGACCACACGCAAGCCAGCAAAACATTAGATTCAGTAAATTTCTTCCGTGCTGTAAGCAATATAATGCCATTAATCCAGAGCGATAATAACCCAACAATACGGTTCTACTACACCAAATAACATATACTAACACAATAACCGAAGAATACAGGGAGTCGACCCCAAAACGGGGTGGAAAATCTGACGGAATAAATGGTGGACGCTTGGCAGTTCCGCTATATTCCAACTTCCCCCGAGAGTCTCTCGCACACTCCGTTGCCTTCCTCCGCCAAGCTCGTATTTTTAGCTATCTATCGCGTCGAGCTCTCTCTCTCGCCATCGCACTCCTCCAGCCGGCAGCCAGAGCTCCCTCTCGCCATGTCCAAGACCACATGCAAGCTCTGCTCCCGCCGCTTCGCCAGCCCGCGCGCCCTCTCCGGCCACATGCGCTCCCACTCCATCGCCGCCGCCAAGGCATCGCAGATCTCATCGGCCTCCACCGCGTCCACCGCCGGATACGACGATTACGCCGCCGCCAACGCCAACAAGAAGGCCATCCAGGGGTACGTGCTCCGCGAGAAGCCCAAGCGCAGGGTCCGCCTCGCCGAGGCCGCCGACTTCTCAGATCGCGAGAGCGAGGCGGAGTACCCGTGGTCGGCGGAGCCGGACGCCAAGCGCGCCGCGCATGCCGGATCGGTCGACGGCGCCGAGCCCGTCAGCTCGGTGTCCGACGCCGCCACGCCCGAGGAGGACGTCGCGCTCTCCCTCATGATGCTGTCCCGCGACTCCTGGCCCGCGGCAGCGTGGCCGTCCTACTCCTACCGCGCCGACGACTCCGATGATGATGAAGCGCGCGTGGGCGTGGCGGCGGCGGCGGTTGCGCGGCAGAAGCGGACGGAGTTCCAGTGCCCCGCGTGCAAGAAGGTGTTCCAATCGTACCAGGCGCTCGGCGGCCACCGCGCCAGCCACGTCCGCGGCGGCAGGGGCGGCTGCTGCGCGCCTCTTCCACTCAACCCGCCGCCTCCTCGTCCCACTCACCTGCAGCCATTGCCGGAATGCGAGGAAGGCACGAAGCCGCACGTGTGCCCCTACTGCTTCCGCGCGTTCCCGTCCGGCAAGGCTCTGGGCGGCCACAAGCGGTCCATGCTCTGCTCGGCCGCCGCCGTGGCCGCATCATCGGGCACCGATCCAGCAACGGCCGCGATCAAAGCGCTGGACCTCATTGATCTGAACATCGCGCTGCCGTTCGAGGACGTGGTGGAGCTCTCCGCCGTGTCGTCAGATCCCTTCCTCTCGTCCAAGCCAGGTTCGTGAAAGCGAGCAAAGCAGAGCAAGCTGCAAGCAAGCAAGCGATCAACCCCGGCTGCTTTATTTTTCGGTTGATTCCAGTGGATTAGCGGCTACTTAGCCAAAAAGGTAAAGAACAAGGATTAAGAAAAGAGACGTCTTTTGCGTGGGTAGTTTCTTATTTGTTGCGTCGATGCCTACAAAACGGAATGCTTGGTGTGGTTCAAGCTCGATTCTGGTCTGTCTTTTTGTTCGTTTCAAGCTGTGGAACATAGTTAGATAAGCAGAGCCAGCCAGCTCTTGTTTCTTCTTCTTGATTTTGGATTTTGTTACTAGTCTAGCAAGCAAGCAAGCAAATATCAATATGGAAAAGAAGAATTTAGCTAAACTGTTGCTTTCTGTTGCAGTCTCCAGCTGTTCTTGTTCCAACTGTCTATAGATTGTGCCTTTACCATGCCACCAATGCATCACACCCATCCTGTACAAAAAAAATGCATCACACTCATTAGGCAAATTAGTGAAGCAACAAAATACTAGTACTAGCAATCCCAATGCAATGCAGGATCGGCCAAAGCAAAGCGTTAGTTCACATGCTACGGCTGCAGAACCGAGCAGCACCCTGCTGCTTTTGCTAGCTCGATCGCTTCGTTTCTCCCCCTCCTCTGCTCCTGCCCACCACCACCTGCCGTTGCTGGGAGCAGCAGAAAGGGCTGTATTTTCCTTGCCTAGCCCACATTTGTTCGGTTCTTGCCATCGCCACATTCCCTTTCGCTCACTGTGCCGGGGGCCCAACCACCACTCTCCGGCACAAAACAAATGCATAGGATCCTACTAACCAAATCCTTCATCTCAGCAACTAATAAAGCGAAATGTTGGTTTTAATCACGACGCCACCATGAAGATTACTGTATCTTTCGTCATTTTTACTTTTATTTTAAAGCTGGATTGGATTTGTTTGGGCTGGAGCAACGAACTTGGACGGATCAATCTTTCTGAAATAAAACAGTTGCGAGGCTTGTGCAACAGTCGAGGAGGAGCAGTGGAAGAACGGCACTCGATTCTGCAGGAGCTGCCCTCCACGTTTGCCGGTAGTAGGCGGTTATGGCGTGGCCCACGGCTCTCGCGCGCCCACCTGTCGGCCGTCCCTCGATTGCATCGGCTGGTCAGTGGCCACTAACTTCGGTGGCCGTGGGCGTTAGCACTAGCTTGACTTGTGCTGGAATTAGCACGAGAGTTAACGCAGGCTTAATCGAGGATTAATACTTGGTCCGACTTTTGTACTTTGCCTGGGGAAGAAGCTGCCGGTGGGCGCGCGCGTCCCGAGGCGGATCACGCGGGTGAACTGCTTGGTCCACGCAGAAGCACGGAGGGAACCAGGTATGACACGTGGGCCATGCCTTGCCCCGGCTCCGTGTGCTCCTCCGTGTGACCGCTGCTGTGAGCCTGTGGGGTCCAGAGAGGGAACGAAGATCCTCTAACGTACACCTATCTACTACAGAGGGAACGTAAACGATTTTCGTTCGTTCGTTCGTTGCGCATCCAACGGCAGCAGCCCGAAGCAGAGAAAACGCATGGAAACTTTCAGCCCAAAGCACAAATCGACCAAGGGGAGAAGAGAAACAGCACTCCAGCCGTGGCCTCCATCGCCGCCGCCGGCGCGGCGGCAGTCTGCCTTGGAAGTTCGCCGGGTCGAGCGCTCGTCGCCACGCTCGACCGCTGCGCTGCCGCTGCCTTGCCGCACGCCAGTCGCGTCCTCGAGGAGGAGAAGGAGTCATTGTCCTCCTGGTCGCCGCGCTCATCCTCTGTGTTGCCGCCGCCGTTTAGCATGCTGACTGCGTTCTCGAGTTGCTGATGTTGCAACTGAAGAAGCAATTCGGTTGCTGATTATAGATGTGTGGAAGTAGAACTGAACAGAGATTGTAATGGAACATTTTCGTCTCTTCGCTTGAATGGTATGATAAATTAAATGAGGGCTCAAGAATTGTTTCAGTATACTGAAAGTGTAGTATGCAGCTGAAATTTATATTGAACTGGATGCCAATTTGTTGGTCCTAACTCAGCTGAACTACATGGCATCCACAACTCGATTTGAACTGAACAAAGTGGCAACCATTGCCCATAACTGAACTGAAGTGGATGGCACCTTGAACTGAACACGAACTGCTTCTTCTCCTCTTGGAGGACGGCGACCGGCGTGCACCAGGGCAGCGGCTGAGCGGCAGCTGAGGCGCGACAAGGACGACGGAGAGGCCGCGACGAACTTCCAAGGCAGGCACTGCCGCGGCGGCGGCAGCGGCGACGGATGATACGGCGGGGTCGGAGGTCACGGAGGCGGTTGTGTCAGAGGCCACGCAGGCAGAGTTGTGCCTGTCGGCGAGCGGACGGCGATTGCCAGCGCTCTTTTCCCTGTCCCCTTCATTGTTTTGTGCTTTGGGCTGACTGATTTCGTGTGTTTCCTCTACTTCGGGTTGCTACCGTCGGATGCGCAACGAACGAACAAAATTGTTTACGTCCCTCTGCAGTAGACAGGTGTACGTCAAAAGATCTCGTTCCCCAGAGAGACGCACACTTGGGTGGCGGCACGCGATGGCCCATCCGATCATGGGTGGACGGCTCACGGCTGCGCTTGACGTCAGCTCGTGCTACTGTGCCTACAAGGAGTACTCCATCCTGCTCTAAATCGCTTCGACAACACAGGAAAAAATCGCTGAGAAGTATTGGGAAACAGATGGAGCACCTTGTAGTTTGATCGCGTATTAGAGCATCTCCACCGGGGGCCTCTAAATGTGTGTCCGGCACCCCCCAATTGGGCCTCCTTTGGGGTGCCGGACATATGTTCGGTCAACATTTAGATGCCGCCCACAGTGGTATTCCCCAAAGGCCCACCCCCCAATCGCGAGCAAATGGTCGAACACCTCGGGGGCGTTCAAATAGATTGCAGAAAATTTGAAAAAGTTCAAATTTCATTCATATTTGTTAAATTTTACAAAAGTTGGAATGAAATTGAACTTGGGCGGCTTTGGCGCCGTACCCTAAACCCTAACCGTAGAAGTTGGCCTCCAGCCAGGCCTCGTCGATGTCGTCGCCGCTGCCATCGTCGTCGACCACGATGTAGCCGGAGGCGCCGTCGGAGGAGGACCCGTGGCTGGTGGACGCGCCGTCATGGCGACGCGGTGCACGACTGCAGGAGGCGCCGCCAGAGGAGGATGAGGTTGCCGCCGTTGCCACCGAGGTGGCGATGGCGGCCATGTAGCCGGGGCTGTCGCGCTCGATGGTGCTCACCGAGTCCGCGATGGCGGCCAGGAACCCCGGCGCGTCGCCGTCGTGCTCGTTCCGCAGCGGGGACGGCACGTCGTACCCGTACGGGATCGTCTCCACGGGAGGTGGAGGCGTCCTGGCTCTAGGGCGGCGCAGGTAGAGCCGTCCGCGTGGTGGCGAACGCCGTGGTTCGCGGCGTTCGCGGATGACGATGCCGGTGCCTCCTCCTCCACGACACGGAGGCGAGCGTGGCTCGTCCTTCACTGGGCAGTAGCTGCGGCGCTGCTGCACCTCCTGGTGCCGTGGCCGCACGGGCAGTAGGCGCAACGGGGTGGCGTTGCCCATCCGTGCGTGCTGGCGCGCGGCGGCGATGGCGGAGCCCACAGTGTGGCATGTGCCGCCCCACCACTGGTGGCGGCCTTCCGCGTTGTGGCGGCCCGGCCGTCTCGGACCGTCGAGGAACGTGAGTGCCGCCGTCTGCTCGCGCTCGAACCGCCGCAGCCACGCCCCCCAGTTGTTGTCGTCGTACTCTGGGAGGGTGGGCTCGTTCGGGGTCAGCCAGGAGCGGCGCCGCGCGATGTCGCGCCGGATCTGGTCCGGCGTCTCCGGCAGCGCCGGCACAGGAAGGCCGCCGTGGGGGGACGTGCGCCACCCTGTGGGCAGACGCGTGTCCGGTGGCACCAGCAGGCCATAGCGGTACAGGTCCCACGCCTCTTCGGTGGAGACCGTGCACCCGCTGCGCCTGCTGCTGCTACCCGACTCCCAGTTGTTCGCCATGGACGCAGTTGGAGACTGGGCGACGGTTGATGTGGGAGAGGGAGAGAACAGAGGGCGGCATGGGAGAGAGGGCGCCGTGGGAGAGGAGATTTAAGGGCAGAGGAGGGGGCGGTGCGCGAGCATCCGCGCCGGCGTAAATGCGTTGCGTGGAAACGCCGCGACGCCGGCGCGTGGACTGCCGCGCACGCTGTCACCGGCGTTAATGCGACGCGTGCCGGTAGGCCTGCCGCCGCCGTCTCGTCGCATCGCCTCCCGTCCAGTCCCATCGCCTGGGAGACTGCCCGTCGACTGACCGCCATTAACGCGGCGGAATGGCCTCCTGCGCGCCTTCATTAACACGGGTGCGGCGCGTCGTGTGTATGACGGGCGGGCCAGCGCTGTCAGGGCCATGCCCGAGGCGATGTCCGGCACCCCCAGGAGGGCCTCCAAACTTGGAGGCCCTATTGGGGGTGCCGGACACAAAATTGCTCGGGGCGAGGCTTTGGGGGGTGCCGTTGGTGGGCGTTTTTGGTGTCCGGCCCCCCAAAGGGCCTTTGGGGGGTCCTTTAGAGGCCCCCGGTGGAGATGCTCTTAGAGCATCTCCAACCGCCTACGCCAAAGCCAGCCCAAATGTCTGGGCGGTCAGCCCGAACGCGTTTTGGTCCTAAAACCTCCACCCAACCGCGGCCCTCAAACCGGCCCCAAATGACCGGGCGGTCCGGCACACCCCAAAGCCAGCCCCGGACGCGACCGGACGTGCCCGCCCTTGTGTCGCCTAAAATTTGATGTACAATGGCATAATTGTCATATTGAGTTCTTTTCTTGATGTTATTGATCTAGAGGTAGATAGGATTCGTGTAAGGAAGAGACGTGTTCTCAGAAGTTTTAAACAACAATGAAAGCTCATGAAGAGAAGAAGGTCAAGATGATCAAAGTAAACGGAGCTATACCTCGGAATGGACCACAACCCACATCATATTTGGATTTGGAGGATGGAGGAATTACGTAATTTCAAAGAAGAGTATCATCACGAGTTGAAGGAACGTTAACTAACGATGATGGAAAGAAAGCTACAGGACAAACTCTACTGAAGTAGGAGAATTATGAAGTTGGAAGATCTAAGCACCAGGACTTGTCGATATCAATATCGGAGTTGAACAGTAAAATTTAAGGTCGTGTCCAAGGATAACGATTATAGAGTGAAGGACATCAAGCGTGAACTAAGAGACCCTGGATTAAGAAGCCACAATATGTAGTTATATATTTTTGAGAGTTGGTGTTGGGTGAACTAGAAAGCACCACTGATATTGGGAGAAAGTTCGAGAAGAACTTGTATAAGACTTAGATGTCGAAAAGAGCCAGCAAGTTGATGGAAGAGGAGTATGAAGCAACAATCCAAAACTTAGTGGAAAACAACAAAGTCTTATATTCAAGCAAGGCAAGATAATAGTATCATCGAGATCAAGAAGATACGACTTAAAAGTTCAATGTTACAAAGGACATACATCAGAACCATGGGAGATGAGTTGATGGATTGTCGATAGTCCAAGGAGTTAGTATTAGGAATGTCGCCAACAGAGACATGTGATGTCGAGATATAGAGAAGTCACCGTCTATACGAGGTAACTATAGAGAAGAAGGGATTTCCATAGAGTTGACATCCTAGATCCAAGGACCGTATGGAGGTTGAACCAACTCAAAATTGAAGAGTCACATAGTCCGATCAACCAAAAGAAAGGAACCAGTTCCAGCAACAGACATATAAAAAGAATTGCTATATTAGCCGTGTTTGGACTAGATAACCAACAACCTGTCCTAGATTAGAGTTAAGATATCACAAGATGCAACCAGTTTGCAAAGGTTTCTTTTCTTAGACCCTAGGTGAGATAACTGGAATGCTAGTGAGAGTGGCAATCTGATTTACCGGCAGATCTTATATTGGTTGTTCACGTTATGGTGGACTTATCAATTGTTCTCCGGGAAACTATTGGATGTTGGAAATGATAACTCTTAACCGGAGAATGACTGGGAAATCACAACCTTGTGGAAGTACCCTATATTCTTCGAGAAACCATTAGGTAAACTTGGTGGACGTTCGAATAGAAAGGTGGAAAGTAAAAGCAGATCCATTCAGCAGTAGAGACGATTTGATTGTTATTTGAGCTAATCGGATACAATTTGATGAAAGTTGGAAGGAATATCTTGACTGAGACAGAGCTGACCTGATCACTAAGGCTCTAGGAGTTCTTTAGAATTCAACAGAATCTCTTGAAACCTTTAACAGATTCATAAGTCAAAGGGGTAGCTGAACTGTGAAAGTTAAGAGTCACAAGGTGTATAATAGTAATAGGAGTTACGACGACATGATCTGAAGGAGATTGAACAAAAGAAACTTAAGTTCAATGATGCGAAAGAGTATTGCTTAATGTGAACGGCAAGTAATCCCAATCAGCAAAATGTACAAATTAGGTTTGAACCAAGGATCAGTTAATCCAAGACCACAACAGTGATAGTTTAAAGAGGATGAGGTTGCAAGAAATGCTTTACACTCATCAATACGTGAGAGAAACCGCAACTTCCGGACGAAGTTGATTTTAAGGGGGAGATACTGTAATGACCCGTAGTTCAGAGAGTAGAAAGGGGCTAAATTAGATTTGTGCATTTGCATAGCATGCATCTGAAAATACGGAAAATTTAAAACTTTTCAACGAAGTCATAGAGTGTTTAACCACCACTCGAAAGGCTAGTTGAGAATGTTGTTAGTTGACGAGTAACTAAAAACTTGGAACTAAACTTGTGAAAACATACACCGAGGTTTCGCTGATGTTGGTGGATTAGACTTACTCATCAACGTTAGTGTGATAAACTTCAACCTGATCTCATCTATTCTCAAATAATTTGATCCTAAATAATAATACGACAATCTATAAAACAAATGATGTGTATGACCTACATCATTAATCGAATAAGTACATATCTTAAAGAAATCAAAAGTAGGAATATTTGGAAGGAGGATTGATGACCCACAAGTATAGGGGGTGTATCGTAGTACTTTCGATAAATAAGAGTGTCGAACCCAACGAGGAGCAGAAGGTGTTGACAAGCAGTTTCGATGAAGGATTCACTGTAAATGCTCACAGACAAGTTTTTAGGGGTTTTTGATATAGCAGATAAATAAAATACAAGTAAGTAAAATGTGGTAATAATAATTGCAGCGAGTGGCCCAATCCTTTCTACAGCAAAGGACAAGCCGGTTGGTTTACTTATGATGACCAAACGTTCTTGAGGACACACGGGAATTTAGTCTAGTGCTTTCGCTTCATATAGTTGATTAATCTTCATTGTTTTGATAAGTGTTGTGTGGGTGAACCTATGCTAATGCACCGCCCTTCCTAGGACTAATACATACTTGTGATTATACCCCTTGCAAGCATCCGCAAATACAAGAAACTAATTAAGATAAATCTAACCACAGCCTTAAACTCTGAGATCCTGCTATCCCTCATGCATCGATATACCAACGGGGGTTCATGTTGCTGTCACTCCGGCAACCCCACAATTAGCAAACGGACACAATGCATTCCCCTAGGCCCATAAAGGTGAAGTGTCATGTAGTCGACGTTCACATGACACCACTAGAAGAATAACACCACAACTTAAATATCAAACCATTAAATATTACTCAACATAATTCACTACTAACATTTAGAATTCACCCATGTCCTCAAGAACTAAACGAACTACTCACAAGACATCATATGGATCATGATCAGAGGTGATATAATGATGGATAACAATCTGGACATAAACCTTAATTCAACGGTTTCACTCAATAGCATCAACCACAAGGAGTAATTAACATCGGGAAAGTTTCCCCTATGAAATACACAAGATTCAACCCTAGATGTTACAGCGGAACAGAGTGGAGCGGTGGAGATGACGGTGTCGGCGGTGGAGATGATGGTGATGATGATCCCAATGAAGTCCAGCTCGATGACGGTGACGATGGCGATGATTTCCCACCTCCGGGAGGGAATTTCCTCGACAGATTTCTCCCTGCCGGAGAGCTTTTCTCTCTCTGGTGTTTTTCCGCCTCAAGGAGGCGGCGCAGTCTTTCCTCGATGATCCCCCAGGTCTTAGGGTTTCTGGATGATGAAGTACGCGAAGGGGCACCGGCTGAGGTGGGCCAGGGCTCCCTCCCCACATGGCGGCGCGCCAGCATAGGGGGCCGCTCCACGGGGTGGGGAGGGCCCATGGTGGCCCACCTTGGCCTCCCGTTTTGGCTTCCCCCGTCATCTGACAAAATAGCAGCTTCTGTATATTTTCCTCAAATTGTTGATCTCCAGAAATAATGTATCCTGACGATGCTTTTTCCAGCAGAATCCAGATTCCGGTGAATAATCCTTCAATAATGATGGAACATGCAAAATAAGTAAAATATCATAAGTAACATCTCTAAATATGAAATATATCAATGAATATCACAGCCTGGATACAACGGAGTATTCGAGTCTAACTCCAGTTGCGCCAGCTTAGATTGCGTGTTATTCCTCTTCTTTAGAAACAGTTCTTTTAGATGAGGGTCCCGCACGACTGAAGTCAGCGGTGTCCGCGTGTCCTCCTCTTCTGGTACAACCTGTTATTCATCACTGTCTTCTCCAACATGATCGTGTTGGGGATCAGGCTCTTCGTTTTCTTGCCCTGATCATTTCCTACCGCCGCCCCATGGATTTCATCATCTTCATTATCTTCTATCCACTGAGTGTGGCCATCCATGAAACCACACCTGAGCAGGTGACTCAGCAAATCTCCAGTAAAGGGGCTGATGCCGCACTCCAATTTGCATTTTCGACATGGACATTGTATGTCTTTGTGTTTATTTCGCAACATGTCTTCCGTCGTGTGTCTCAAGTATGTATTCACGACACGTTCACTCATAATAATCATTATCACCTGCACGTTGTAGAATCAAGACAATAATTAAGCACCATTTTGTATTTTATCGGGTTTCATGAAAAAATTCGCCATGACCTTCCTACAAATAGGACCTAAGGAGAGTGTCAAAAGTTGCCGAAACGGAAATGAATCAACATTCCGACAGGATATTGGCACCTCATTTTCAATTTCACACATCACAACACAAATTCATCCATCACAACACAATTTCACACATTCCAAGCCATTTCATCATTTCGCATGGATACGAGCGCATTATCTGACCAATTTTTACAAATATGCATTTATAAAAGATCACCTTAATAAGTTAAACACATGTCAAAATAACCGCAGGAGTTGTTGACACACGAACACGTCACGTGTACCCGCGGCGCCGAGGAAATGCTCCGCAACTCACTCCACGGGAGGCTCGCTAGAAGCGCGATACGCAAGACAATCCGGCTGACGCTTTTTACACCCGAAACCCCGCTCGCCCGGGAGGGACCCCGTCAGGGCTCGTGGCAGCTATGGGCTTCCCTAGGTCGTCCTGACCGCCCCTAGAGCCTCGAGGATTCGCAGCCTCCAATCCTGAAGAACGGCGAAGAACGAGAAGAAAGATACAAGGGGAGAGGGATAAAAGTAGATGAACACAAAAAAGTAGTAGATGTGTTTGTTCGATTGGTGTTGGATCAATCAGCCATCACCTCTCACGTATATAAGAGGCGGCTGGACTTCCCGTCCAAGAAAATGCATGGATTCGCGTCCAAAACCCTAATCTGGGTCAAATTCGGATGGACTGGACCAAACTTTCCAAAACTGTTCGGTCTGCGCCTTGCGGGTCATTTTTTAGGAAGTAAACAACTTCGGATCGAAATCTTGTAAAAAGAGAAGTTGTTCGCCTCGAAAAGACGAATAACTTTCATGCTATACGTTTTTCCATTTGACTTCATCTGGACCCTTTAAATTCAGTCGGGAGCAATTCGACTCGTTTTTAGCCTTTCTGAATTGCGCTCACCCGAGGGCAGAGGGTGTCTATGGTAGGGCGACCCACCTATGCTCAGCGCCCCTGCCTGCTCGCCCGAGGATAGAGCATGTCTATGGTTATATGTCCACAGTATTTTGGCTCCACAAGTTGCATATGACCTCGGATTGAGATGATCCAAAAACCAAATTTGGTTGTCTCGATGATACAAACAATTTTCGTTCACATTATATTTTCATCTGAGCTCATCTTGGTGGCACCTCTTTGTAAGCCAAAATTGGTCGTCAACACATACCCCCCTATTTTTTGGTAAAGCTTGCGTGCCAAAAAATAACTAGCACCATTATGCTGCTAAGGACGATGTCGACACTCCATCGGCCATGTGTTCTCAGGACGATAATACTTTATTGTATGCTCGGGCTGTACGTCACCTGAACTTTTGACTCTGATCCTGCAGATAAGAAAAACATATTTCTTCTAACCGTCTATCCGGCCTGCACACTTTGTTAGTGGCCGACTTAATAATCAAGTCGTCCTTACTAGTATTGGCAAAACTGAGCATCGGCTTCAGGGAGGAGATAAAACCATGAAGAGTACCTCTGGCCAGATGTTGGCTTTCTCAACACAATGCATTCTTAAGGCGATATGCAAATATCGGCCGTGCGTCCTTATCTTGAAGGACCTGGAGAACCCGTCCACCAAAGTGTGAATAGCTGAAATAGATTAGAAGTTTCGGCTGGGGATAAATTATGAGGTGCTAGCTTTGATGATATAGTTGAAGAACATGGATGACGCGCCGCCTGAGGTCTCCTATAGTGAGATGAAGATCACCGGCTTCGCCTATCGACTTCTTTCTTATCCTCCTTTACCCCTGCCGGCTTTGCAACAGAAGCTGGTGCACCGTTCTTGATTTGAGGGCATCTTTTAGGAACCCATGCCATGTTCAATTTCTCCAACTCTTTGGCTCTGAGCTGCTTCACCTGCCACTCTTGCTAATGTGATAAGCCGAGTGGGTATCCTAGCTGTGATTTTACTTTATGCACTGACAGTTCTTTCTTGGCTTTGGGCACTTTCGGCTTGACTTGTCCAGACTCGATGACTAGGTCCTTGAAAGTTACTCGCTTCACTTCCTTACCCTTTGTAACCAACATCATTTTGGCTGGCTTTTGGTTACATGGAATCGGGTCTGAAACAGCATCTTTGCGGCCATCTCTTTTTACTATGTATACTTGCTTGACCACCTCATTCTTCCTCCATGAGCTCCTGGACGACCCTTGATTGAGCCGGTCTTTGACATGTGGTTGTCGTGTTGATTCTCTCGGAGCTGCATAAACTTGGCGAGGAAATTTAGCATAAGACTGATGGTGTACCCGTGAATCATACATGTCCCGTGATTGATATGAATATAAGCCAGCATGGGAAGGCATGGACGACTTCGGCATTGGTGGCCCAAAAGAAGTTCGCGGAGTCAGCACATTGGGCTTCTTCTTTTGCCAATCCCTGTCATCAGATTTACGCCCTGGGGGTGACTTCGATGCATTTGCTTCAGCTGGCCGATAAGCACGTTTTGCTTCGCTCATCTTCTGATACTTCTCCA
This sequence comes from Poa pratensis, assembly GCA_947311845.1. Taxonomy (NCBI): domain Eukaryota; kingdom Viridiplantae; phylum Streptophyta; class Magnoliopsida; order Poales; family Poaceae; genus Poa; species Poa pratensis. The sequence continues at coordinate 128,753,925 of CAMZMU010000052.1, read as the reverse complement.
ACAATTGAGCGAAGGTAACTTTAGATTTCGTCCTTCGACGCTTATCGCTGCCTTTGTCCCCTTTATCACTGTAGGCATCGGTCATTGGATTTTCTTGTTGCCCCCAAGTGTTAGGCGTACTCTTTGTAGCTTTGATGGAATGTTCGTCCTCAGGATTTCTGGCTTGAATAATTTCTTTGCTTGACGAGTCAATCCCATCACCTACAGTGTGTACCCGTCCATCTTCGGATGAGCCGGCTTGAGGCAGCCGAGTCAACACATGATTGTCGTCAAGATTAATGTCAACGGGATGGTTATCATATTGTGCATCAACAAATTCCAATCGTCCTTCAAAGGCCGATTGCGCTTCGTAAAACACGCCGTAGTCTTTGTTATTCTGCTCGAACGAATTCTGCATTCGCTCTTGTCTTGACGGATGGACCTGGTGATCTTCTATTATGATTGGGTTAGCCGGTGATGCACCGACAATGTGATCCCCCAGGCCAGGACTGATGGTACACTGTTCACCCCTTAGCCGATATTGGAATACCGGCTTAAAGTCATCCAACTCGGCTATGAATTGTCTTTCGCTCTCTTTTTCCGATTTTTCTGAATCGGCTATCTTGAAGGACTTTGAACCCGGCTTTGTGTTTCTGCAACCAATTTAGTTACATAATATATGTCTCATCTGAGACCAAATGTTAGCCAGGCATGAAACAAGCAAAGTTGCCCATATGAATATAAAGCTTAACCGCATGACGGGAACAACTTTGATTGCGATAAATTGTCACTTTCAGCCTCTACGAATGGTATGATATGTTGGCCAGCATGATTAGTGACAAGACTATTCCTAGCAAACAAATTACTTATCTCGACTGGTCTTTTGAAGCTAACATGAATTTTATCATTGGATGCATCAACATTATTATTTTGATTGAATCGAAAGATAAGTAAATTGTTGGCTAGGCGTACCTCTTCGAAGACGTTGAGAGACTGCGATGCTGGCACATCAGGAACAATATTGCTTTGCTCCGTCTCTGGATAACTCTTCAACGCCTCTTCCTCCTCTTCTGGATCTCGTGCAACGTCACCCGGATGCTCTTCATCAACCGAACATTGTTCGGCTTCTTTCTTTGGTTCTTGATGTTCACCATTAACCGAACTTTGTTCGGTCATGTCTTCTTGTTCATGATGCTCATCGTCTTTGGCACGGAATTCGTCGGGTAGTACGCAAACTTTCTTATTAAAGACTTCGGCAGAGCATGATGGTTGCATGTCCTAAACAATATCATGTTCGGCCTCTAGATGATTCTCCAACGCCTTGTCTTCTACCTTTTCTGGATCTCGCGCCCCACTACTTTGATGTTCAATGTCATCCGAACTTTGTTCGGCAGTATTCTCTACTTGATGTTCATCAATTCCTTTGGCACGAATTCATAGGGTAGCATATAAACTCCTTTACACCCAGAAAAATCAATCACGGCTTTTTTGCTAGCCATGCCATGCTCTTGATCAATGAAGCTTGCTTCTTTTGATTTAGTAGATTCAGCACAAGTACTATCTAATTCGGCTTCAACAACCGAAGTAACCATACTTTCCGAATCATTCATCTTTTCTCCATGGCTTTCAACAATTTGTAAAGCTTCTTCTTCTTGCTTTAGCACCGTTTCAGCTTGGTTATCGCGTGAAAGAGTGGACTTGATAAAGTCTTGAACATCATTCTCAAATGCTTTTAAATCTTCTTTCGCCTGTTTTTTCCTCCATGCCTCCAATTCTTTTGTACGCTTCCTCCTGAGTTATTCATAAGCTTGTCGATACTCGGTCGGTCATTCCTTAAGAGTCGGCGTAGTGAATTCTTTGGTGCTATCCTCTGTATTGCATGATTGCCCCCAATACTTTTTGCTTCTTTCGGCGGTGCGTTGCCGAAACTTTATGACTGTTAAGAATAAAAATTGATCTTGAATTGTTCACGCTCCTCTTCATGTTCCTTCTTATACGCCTCATAAGCTTGTATTGCGGCGGGATCATGTGGATTTCTTTCTTATTACAGGTAAATGGCATTGGCCCTTTTGAAATATGCTACACATTTTTCCTTCCAATCATCAAATTCATATGCGTCGGTAGAAGATGAAGGCACATGTGTTCCTGTTAAATTTTCACATATTTGGCTATGGCCACTTCGAAAGTGCGAAGCCGAATTATGTATCTCACTAGTTGCACATGTAGCTGAAACATTAGTAACATAAGGTGTAGGATATGACGGTTGAGAGCAATTGGTCAAATATCTAGTGGTAGCATGTCCAATTTCTCTATTCATCGACATATTTGAAGGTAAACTAATATATTGCGAGTTACTTGCCGATGTATAAAAAGGTGAAACACTTTCTTGTATGATACTAAAATTTCTAACATTGGGTGTTTCATATGAATTAACCGAACTCGTCACATTATTCATCGGCATATGGGTTTGCGGGGTTGCCGATGCATAAGAGTTGGAATACACATGTTGCATGTTGCTAAAACAAGGTGAAGCATGGAGATTATTTTGCATCGGCTTTTGCATAGTAAGAACTAGGGCTAGCCAATAAAGTACTCATATCAAAAGATCTAGCAACATCAATGTAAGAGTAATTTGAATCTACATAAGGATATTGAGGATTCATGTTACCGAAGTAGATTGCAATCTCTTGACGGCGCTCTCTTCACAGTAAGAACAGGCTGGAGACCGTTTGCTTCGTCCTCAGCGGAGTCGCCAAAAAGTGTGTTGACACACGAACACGTCACGTGTACCCGCGGCGCCGAGAGATGCTCCGCAACTCACTCCGCGGGAGGCTCGCCGGAAGCGCGATACGCAAGACAATCCGGCGGGCACTTTTTACACCCGAAACCCCGCTCGCCCGGGAGGGACCCCGTCAGGGCCCGGGCGGCTATGGGCTGCCCTAGGTCGTCCTGACCGTCCCTAGAGCCTCGTGGATTCGTAGCCTCCAATCTTGAAGAACGGCGAAGAACGAGAAGAAAGATACAAGGGAGAGGGATAAAAGTAGATGAACGCGAAAAAGTAGTAGATGTGTTTGTTCGATTGGTGTTGGATCAATCGGCCGTCACCCCTCACATATATGAGGCGGCTGGACTTCCCGTCCAAGAAAAGGCTTGGATTCACGTCCAAAACCCTAATCTGGGTCGAATTGGGATGGACTGGACCGAACCTTCCAAAACTGTTCGGTCTGCCCTTGCGGGTCATTTTTGAGGTAGAAAACGACTTCAGATTAAAATCTTGAAAACAGAGAAGTTGTTCGCCTCGAAAAGACGAATAACTTTCATGTTATACATTTTTCAATTTAACTTCATCTAGACCCTTTAAATTCAGTCGGAAGCAATTTGACTCATTTTTAGCCTTTCCGAATTGCGCTCACCCGAGGGCAGAGGGTATCTATGGTAGGGCGACCCGCCTATGCTCAGCGCCCCTGCCTGCTCGCCCGAGGACAGAGCATGTCTATGGTTATGTGTCCACAGTATTTTGGCTCCACAAGTTGCATATGACCTCGGATTGAGATGATCCAAAAACCAAAATTGGTTGTCTCGATGATACGAACAATTTTCATTCACATTATATTTTCATCTGAGCTCATCTTGGTGGTACCTCTTTGTAAGCCAAAATTGGTCGTCAACAGGAATCGACCGGAGATGGAAATCTTGTAGAAATCTAGATCTAGAGGTAGGAGTGGTTTGAGTGGATTTTTTTGGTCAAAGTTGGTTGTGGAAGAGAGATTTAGTGGGATCTATCAACTAAATAAGTTTTTGTTGGCTAAAAGTGGTGGATTAGAAGGGGGAAATGAGCTAAGCTTGAGCTAGTGAGAGAAACAAGTGCGAGGTGCCAATAATGGTGGGTGGCGGTAGGCGTGGCCGCACTTATGCTTGTTCCCAGGTTATCGCTGGCGGACGGCATCTCTTGCCCGCCAGCGGTAATTTGCTCGTTTCTGGGCCCAGCTGAGCCAACTACCGCTGGTGGGCAGGCCACACCGTCCGCCAGCAGAAAGTTAAGTACCGCTGGCGGGCACTGAAGCTGTCCGCCAGCGCTGGTTAGCCCCGCCTGCTGACGCCTGCGTGACACTTCCGCTGGCGTACAATATTTTCCGCCCGCCAGCGGTAGACCAGGTACCAGTGGTGGGCGATGTAGTCCGTCTGCCAGCGGTAATAGCGCTGGCGGACGCCCGTGACCATCCGCCAGCGGTAGAGTGGTGGCTATAGGCATATTCCTACCAGTGCCACCATGAACGATAGACATGAACACATCTTTCCTCGTCCTAAAATGTCGCCAAAATGAAATCGGGATGGTGTGGTTGCTCCACGGAGAAGTGCAACATGGGACCCACCATAAGTTGGACAAGCTGTTTTTTTATTTAGTGGCTACACATTAACTAATTAGGTAGTGGTGATGAGAATGATAAACAACACCTGGTTTTCCTTTCTCTCGCTTATGAGTGATGTGTATAACTTGCAAATTTGATATTTTTTTGGGAAAAATGTATACGAAATATATGCACATCGACGAGTAGGTTTCATTCCCGTGCTCGATTTGAAGTTCGTCGGCTATAACATCTCAATGTTTGACCAAGTGTGCATCATTTTTAGAAGAGTTTGGTCAAATTTTCCGCACTCGGTCTACCGTGACAAGTAGATTCATCTCGCTATTTCCGAGAACTTCCGTGTTGTAACTTTTTTGCTTCGTCAGACATATACAATTATACAAGTACATCTGGTACACATATGTATATGTTTACAATGTGTTTGTCGTATGTGTTCTTCAATCTTTGTCGTCTCTGCTCAATCGCTGCTGCTCGCTATCATGGACTGCATCGTAGTATGTGATTAACCTACCGACATAGTAGATATTGTACTGTACATATGATTGTTAAACATGTTATGTTTGTGTATTCACTGCCACTGCAAACTTCATCGTTTCCGTCACAGTTCCTGACGTGACCTTCTCCACTGCACCGCCATTGTCCCACTCGCCGCTCTAGGGATGTCACATACACAAATTTGTTCCAAACCTAGAGGTGTGAGGTAAATTTACCATGTACATTAGAGGTGAAGTAAGTGGCAGTGCACACGGCACACGTTGCGACCAAACAGTGTTTGCGTTTCTCCAGAGTCAGAAAAGACAATGAATGCAACAAAATGGGGTGTAGAATATGACTCAGCTCACACTTCTCCTCAGCCAGACTCTAAAAAGGCATGGATACAAGCAATGCAGGTAACCAAACACGCCTTTGTTGTACGCTATGGATGGATTTGTGTTCAACATGGCGATATCTTTGGCAACGCATATGAGGTCTTTGTTGTAGAGGCAATGCAGTGGAAACGTCAGATTGATGGAGACAAGGACATATAGTATGTGGTGAGATTTGGGTCGGAGCAGGTAGTGAAACTAGGTACCGACGGATGTCGAAGTAGAGGGTGATTACCGGTTGGGCTGCATATGAGGTCGGATCGTCGAAGACTAAAAATGACAAGGTTGAAAAAAATAAGAATACATTAAATGGTGATCCTATGGACGCTGGATCTTTACCAAATTTTTAGCCACTTGAACTCTTTGCAAACATCCATAAGTAGGCAATGAAGATAAAAATGGACATATAAAAAATCATGTGGGCGTGGCGCCTTTCCCTTGTAGTATGTGCTAAACTCAAAGGAAAACACTACTTAAACACCGAACTAACATGTGTCGCATCCACGCGGGCGGACACGGTGATACAACACACCCCTTTTTAGATGAGAGAATTCCTTATTTAAACCTTCCTTAAATTCGTGTTCCTTATTTGACCCTAAAAAATAAATTCTTCCCAATTTGACACCTAAATTTCGTTTTCTTCCTAATTTGACACAATTGTTAGTTCCGTTTCGTTTTGCCGTCAGTTAATATTTCATTAGACCAAAATACCCCTCCCTAAGCTGACCGAACCAAACTCACTCACTCGATCGATCGGGCCTTCTCTCTCGCATAGTCGCATCCCTTTCCAACACGACCAAACAGTGAACCCTAACGATGGCGGCGCGGTGGCTCGTAGCGAGGGCGGCGGCGGCATGAGCTCAGGAGAGGAAGAGATGGCGACAGGAACGGCTGCGTCCAACGGTGCGGGCACGGGTGCGGCCGGCCTCGTGGGCGGCGAGATGGCGGCGGGCACGGCTCTGGGTGGCGTCATTGGCGGTGTGGCCACGGCCGGCGGCGTCGTGGGCGGCGCGGCCACGGCTGCGGCCAGCGGCGCGACCATGGCTGCGGCCAGCGGCACGTGCATGGCTGCGGACGGCGTCATGGGCGGCGCAGCCACGGCTGCAGCTAGCTGCACGACCACAGTTGCGGCCAGCGGCGCGGCACGGCGGCGGCCGGCGGCTTGGGCGCGGGCGCGAGCACGTATGCGACCGTCGGGTGAGTTTCAGCAGCTCCTATGTCTTGAAATTGCAGAGTAGATAGCTATATCAGTAGCAAATTAGCAAACTTTATGCCTATATTTTTGTTCCATTTACAGGATGGATCCGAATTCAAGTTGTTTGCTGAAAATTAGATTGGTTAGCAACCAGAAAAAGGCTAGAAAACGAATTTTAGGTTTCTGTTTTGAGAAGATGATTGATTCTGACTTGACAAATTATATAACTGAATATTCTGCTGCTGTGTTTACCCAACCTGAACACAACATAGACGAGGATAGTTACCTTCGCAACCCAATTCCCGAGAATGAGCATGTTGGTATTGATGAGGAGAATCTGTACCTAGAGAAAGAACCTACACCTCTAAGTGTGGTTCTTTTTTCTGGTAATGAGAAGGACAAAGAATATGTTCCGGAGGATGACAACGAGGATGGCAGCGAGGATGGCAGCGAGGACGAGCCTGAGATAGAAGAGGATGAGCCTGAAATAGAGGAGGATGAGGAGGTGCATGAGGCAGAGCATGCGCCAACTGTAGAGTACAATAAAGAAGACCCTCCAATGATCGAAGGTTCCAAGTATCCCAATATGGCTGAGTTTAAGTTGGCCCTTTCTCAGCATGCAGTCAAATACGAATTTGAAATCAACATTCAGAAGAGTGCACCACATAGGTTTAGAGGCTATTGTAAAAGAAGAGATGAAGATAAGTGTCCATGAAGGATATATGCTTCCACAACAGATGATATGTGCACCGTAGTGGCAATGGTTTAACTCCATTGTTTCATTGTAAACATTTTTTGCATTCATATTGTGTAAGTGTTTTGAACTAATTAATTGTATTCCTGTTTTGTAGGTGAGAAAAAACCCTTGTGAGCATGATTGCTCTAGTACAACAAGGAAAAAGAAGGTGAAGAATGCAACTAAGCATTGGATATTTGAGAAGGTGAAGGATTGGCTCATTGCAGATGCAACTCTCGGAGCAGCGGCATTGCGGATTAAGCTTAAAGAACATTACAAGGTCAAACTCCATTACAAGAGAGTATATATGGGTAAGCAGCTAGCTTTGAAGCAACTATATGGTGATTGGGATAGCAGCTTTGACAATCTATATAGGTTTAAGGCACAAGTTGAAAGTTGTTCTCGTGGTAGCATAGTGCAGATCGAGCATCAAACAATAAATGGTAAAATCAGGTTTAGAAGAATTTTTGTTGCTTTGAAACCTTGCATAGATGGGTTCGGTAATGGTTGCAGACCATATTTGGCAGTAGATAGCACATTCTTGACAGGAAAGTTTAAGGGGCAGCTGGCTAGTGCTACCGCTGTTGATGGGCATAATTGGATGTATCCTGTTTGTTTTGAAATTTTTGATTCCGAAACTAATGAAAATTGGATCTGGTTTATGCAATTGCTTAGGCAGACTATAGGATCACCAACAGGTTTAGCCATATGCACTGATGCTGGCCAGGCAGTGATTACAGGGGTAAAAGAAGTGTTCCAAGAGGCTGAACATAGGGAATGTATGTTCCACTTGGTGAGCAATTTCAAGAAGAAGTTCCACGGAAAGGTGTTCGATGATCACCTTTGGGCTGCTGCGTACTCATGGAACCCATATCAGTTTGACAAACATTGGGTTGCAATGGAGGCAGTAAAACCAGCCGAAACTGCATATATAAGGAAGTGGCACAATAGGCTATGGTCTAGGAGTCAGTTCTCCACAATAAGTGGCTGAAGTGACCGCATTAGGAGGCAGCGGCTTTAGGTTTGTGGTCAACTTGCAAGAGAGGACGTGTTCTTGTAGACAATGGCAAGTTTCTGGCCTCCCTTGCAAACATGCTCTTGCATTCATTACATCACTTAGGAATGCACATATACAAAACTATGTTGACTTGTATTACTCCATTGACAAGTTTAGAGGAGCATATGCCCAACTAATCCCTGCTATGCCTGACAAGACCCAATGTCCTAAATCTGATCATGGATTCTTCATGCATCCACCACTTCTAAAAGCCACAGCTGGTAGGCCTAAAATTGAGAGGTATAAAGGCGGCGGTGAGAAGACAAGAAAATCAGGCCAACACCTATGCCCTATTTGTAAGGGCTATGGGCATCATTGGCACAATTGTAAAAAGGGTAACCCAGATGACATCGCTGCAATGTTGACAGTGAGGTAGTATAGGTATAATATTTCTTGTATAATTTGTATTCTAACCGACTATACATATTGACTGCTTTTCTTATTGCTAATGCAGAGGGCCGCCAAAGAAGAGGATAAAGAGCACCAAAGCAACCAATTCGGCCATTGTGCCATGTGTGGATGAAGCACCAACTAGGATGTGTTTCCCACCTAGGTAAATCATTTTACATTTATGCTCATGATTACATGAAGCTGTGTTTGACCTGCACTAATTAGCATCTATCTCACCTTAGCCAAATCCTTGAAACTACAAAAAAAAAAGGAAAAACATGTAAAATCTAGTGCTAGAGCTTTAAAAAGTTAACCAACTAGTTCTGATTTCACATGCTATTTATTGTTTTCTCTAGTATATATTCATATAACGCTGCTGCCATACGTGCATGAGTGCAGGTCAAAAAAACCAGCTCAAGTCAACCTATGCCCAGCGAGGAGAACCTTCCTGTGAAGGCAAGAGCCAAGAAAAAGAAGAAAGATGCTGTTGTGATTCCTACAGTGACACTTGACAGCCCAACAATGAGTACAAGAAGCAAATCTTTCATCCCTACTAGCCCTGCAATGAGCACAAGAAGCAAAAGAAGGCTCAGCATGTGATACCCATCTCTTCTCTTCATGTCCTGAGTCATGTGAGAGGCGCTTCTATGCTTTGCCGTGTGATTTTTGTGGAACTTACCTCATGTATGTGGTGTAAGTGAGACCAAGTGAAGTGGTGCTGCTTTTGTGCCCTGTTTATGTGATGTATTTGGACTTGACCTCAACTATGTGATATAAACTGTAGGACCAGTAGTGATGTTTCGTTTATGTGATGTGGATGTATTGTTATAAAATGTCTATGCATATATGTTTATTGTGTACAGAGAATGGTTAAATTCCGGGGGAGGTTCTGACCAATTTTTTTATTTTTTAAAATTACAATCTGTTATAAAATGGTTCCATGTAGTTCTCTACTTTCAGCATTTTTTGAGCTGACTGGTACATTTCTTATTTGCTTAAATGTGTCACGGAAATTAGAGAGTTTTTTTGTCACATAATTTGTCAGGGGTAAAAGAGTCTTTTTACATCCCAATTTAACACCGTTAGTGCTGAGAATGCACTACAGGGCCATGTTAGGAAGGGAATGAAATTAAGGTGTCAAATTGGGAAGATTTGATTTTTTAGGACCAAATAGGGAACAAGATTTTAAACAAGGACCAAATAAGGAATTCTCTCCTCTAGTTGCCCTTCGTTGCCGTATATACTCCCATGGAAAAACTGATCTCACGGACGTGTTATTGGATAGGGTATGATTATCGTTCCTAATTTCTAGGGATTAGCTACGCATGCAAAGATATAACATTTATATCTTTTTTAATGTCGCGAGAGCAGTTTTTTCATGGAAGTATGTGTACTCCTAGGGGTATCGAACCATTTTCCTATATATATGTATGTATACAGAAGTTGTGCCGCCCAAACAAACTACAGCGGTCAATTATTTGATCTCAAACAAACTATTAACGTAACAATCGATCTAACTGCATAATAAAATCAAGCCTCTTTATCAATGCTGTATCGTCTAATCTTTCTAATCTTCAACTAGGATGTATCCATCTTCTTTTCTTACAACTCCAATCTCATATTTTCTTATTCAAGTTTCTTCACCACTTCTTTCAATTTCCGGTTTTCCTTTTCAACTACATTTAAGTTCTCGACACATATTTGCAAGTTCGTTTTCACATCCGGTTCACACATGAAATTCTAAATAAGAATATCTATGTCAAATTTCATCGGCATAATTTTTGCTGAACAAGAAATGAAATTAATAGACCTAAAAGATAATATACCACGTCTGATTCATCGAAGGTAGGGTTGCTGACGCAAATCAAAATCATCGTGAACGGGCACTATAGATATCCAACAAAGCAAACAAGACCAATCGAAAAATTTATGAACACAACTAAATTATCTAAAACATGCAACTTGTACACATCTAAAAACATACACATCAACTAAATTTTACATTTAATCATAACATCTAACAATTTAAAAAATCTACACAACAAACAATCTAACATCTAACAAGTGAAAAAAATTAACATCACAACTACAAGTAGTAGAGGTGGTCCGGGCACTCACCGGCGCAGTGGCGGAGGGCTCGGTGGTGGAGGGAGAGGGGAGGAACGACAATGATGGTGGTGTGAGTTCTCGGTGGTGAGGGAGGGCAAAGCAGCGGCGTCGGTCCCATCGGCGACTGCGGTGGTTGGAGGCGGCGTCGGTGACAGTGGTGAAGGTAAGAGGACAGAGAGGAGGCGGCGGTGGTGGAGAGGAGCAGAGGAGACGACACCGGAGAGGAGAGGAAGCGCCGTCGCCGGCGGCACATATCTGCCAAGGAGAGAGTGGGGGTGCGGTGAAAAGTGAGAAAGTAATAAAGATCTACACCTCTCTCCATCCTTGTTATTACCGCCAACTTACTAGTAGCGTGGAATAGGTAGGCCACACCCTAGTAAGTTGGCACCACTGGTGTGCGATGGCTAGGCCACGCCGCTACCAGTTTTACCAGAGCATGCACATGGATCGTAATACCAGTGGCGCGGCAAATAATGGACATGCCACTAGTAATATTTTTGCACTGGCGAGGGTAGTCCGCCATGCCACTTGTATGCTATCACTAGTAGAAAAACCATCTTTGGTCCAGGGCCGCCCCAGCCATTAGCCCCGGTTCAGTGAAAAACCGGGACCAGTGTCTGGCACTGGTCCCGGTTCGAGCTGCCAGGGGACCGTGGACCATTGGTCCCGGTTCGGTTGGGGGTATTGGTCCCGGTTCTTGGCACGAACCGGGACCAAAGCTCTAGAGCCAGACACGTGGCGTGCGGCGGAGTTTTGGTCCCGGTTCGTGCCAAGAACCGGGACCAATACCCCTCCCTGCCTATAAATAACCCCCACCCCCTTCTCTCCTCTAATTTTTTTCTCTTGGATTGGTGGGAAGTGGGTGCTATTTTTTTTTTCCTTTGCCACGCACAAGATGTGTTCGATGAAATATCCGACCCACACTTAAGTTCACACAAAATGATATCCTCGGCCGAGGTTAGCAACTTTATCCTTTTCGTCTGTAATTGATATAGAAATATTGCACGTGTCGATGTACGGTGGTCATTTCACTATTCAAGATGTTATTGTAATGGTATTTGATAAACTTAATTATATATATGATGCAGATGGATGCACGGATGCGATGGATGTACGGCGAACGGCGCAGTTCCGAGTTTATTGCAGGCCTGCATAAATTTCTCGATGTGGCTGAGGCAAACAAAGTGAATAATTTTATGCCTTGTCCATGTGAGAAGTGTCGGAACGTCAGGGAGTACTCTGACCCGAGAACCATTCAAGACCACGTGATTCGGAAAGGTTTCATGCCCAGCTATAATTGTTGGACCAAGCACGGAGAAAGAGGGGTTAGGATGGAAGACAATGAAGAAGAGGAGGATGATGACAACTATCCTATGTTCCCTGAGGAATGCGGTGATACTGTTATGGAAGACGTTGAAGAAGAAAGAGGTGATACTGTTATGATCTTGGTGGGGTCATTTCTGATGCAAAGCGAGAATGCGATACAGAAAAGGAGAAGCTAAAGTTGGAGGCCATGCTTGAGGATCACAAAAAGTTGCTGTACCCAAACTGCGAAGATGGCAGCACAAAGCTCGGTACCACACTGGAACTGCTGAAATGGAAGGCAGAGACTGGTTGTTTTGACAAGGGATTTGAGAAGTTACTGAAAATAATGAAGCCGAAGCTTCCAAAGGATAACGAATTGCCCGAGACTACATACGAAGCAAAGAAGGCTATCTGCCCTCTAGGATTAGATGTGCAGAAGATACATGCATGCATTAATGACTGCATCCTGTACCGCGGTGAGTACGAGAATATGGATAAATGCCCGGTATGCAATGCACTGCGGTACAAGATAAGACAAGATGACCCTGGTGATGTTGAGGGCGATGACGAGCCCCCCCGGAAGAGGGTTCCTGCTAAGGTGATGTGGTATGCTCCTATAATACCACGGTTGAAACGTCTGTTCAGAAACAAAGAGCATGCCAGGTTGTTGCGATGGCACAAAGAAGAGCGTAAGAAAGACGGGAAGTTGAGACACCCCGCCGATGGGTCCCAGTGGAGAAAAATCGACAGAGAGTTCCCGACATTTTCAGATGACGCAAGGAACTTAAGATTTGGTCTAAGTACAGATGGCTTTAATCCTTTTGGGGAGCAGAGCTCCAGTCATAGCACTTGGCCCGTGACTCTATGTATCTACAACCTTCCTCCTTGGTTGTGCATGAAGCGGAAGTTCATTATGATGCCAGTGCTCATCCAAGGCCCGAAGCAACCCGGCAACGACATTGATGTGTACCTAAGGCCATTAGTTGATGAACTTTTGCAGTTGTGGTCCGAACCAGGTGTACGTGTGTGGGATGAGCACAAACAACAGGAATTTGACCTACGAGCGTTGCTGTTCGTAACCATCAATGATTGGCCTGCTCTTAGTAACATTTCAGGACAGTCAAACAAGGGATACAATGCATGCACGCACTGTTTAGATAAGACTGAAAGTATACATTTGGGAAACAAGAATGTGTACCTGGGGCATCGTCGATTTCTTCCGAACAGTCATGCCGTAAGAAAGCCCGGCAAGCATTTCAACGGTGAGGCAGATCGCCGGAAGAAGCCTAACCTCCCTGATGGTGATGTTATATATGACATGGTCAAGGATTTAGAAGTAATCTTTGGAAAGGGTCCTGGCAGTCTATCTGTTCCGAATGACGCTGACAACCACGTACCCATATGGAAGAAGTGCTCTATATTCTGGGAGCTACCCTATTGGAAAGTCCTAGAGGTCCGGTCTTCAATCGACGTGATGCACGTGACGAAGAATCTTTGCGTGAACCTGCTAGGCTTCCTGGGCGTGTATGGGAAGACAAAAGATACACCGGAAGCACGGGCAGACCAGCAACGTATGAAAGACCCATACAACAAGCAGACGGATAAAGGGCGTCAATACTTAAGCAGCTACGCTCTTACCAAAGCAGAGAAGGAAATCTTTTTTGAATGCCTGAGCAGTATCAAGGTCCCGGCTGGCTTCTCGTCAAATATAAAGGGAATAATAAATATGGCAGAGAAAAAATTCCAGAACCTGAAGTCTCATGATTGCCACGTGATTATGACGCAGTTGCTTCCGGTTGCATTGAGGGGGCTTCTACCGGAAAATGTTCGAGTACCCATTGTGAAGCTATGTGCATTCCTCAATGCAATATCTCAGAAGGTCATCGATCCAGTAACTCTACCAAGTTTACAGAAGGCTGTGGTCCAATGTCTTGTCAGCTTCGAGTTGGTGTTCCCCCCATCATTCTTCAATATTATGACGCATCTCCTGGTTCACCTAGTCGACGAGATTGCCATTCTCGGTCCTGTATTTCTACACAATATGTTCCCCTTCGAGAGGTTCATGGGAGTCTTGAAGAAATATGTTCATAACCGTGCTAGGCCAGAAGGAAGCATCTCAAGGGGCTATGGAACAGAAGAGGTCATTGAGTTCTGTGTTGACTTTATTCCTGACCTTAAGCCGATTGGTGTTCCTGAATCGCGGCATGAGGGGAGACTGAGTGGAAAAGGCACGCTAGGAAAGAAAGCACTGATATGTAGGGACGGGCATTCTTTAACTCAAGCACACTACACAGTTCTACAAAGTTCCACCTTCGTGGCTCCGTATATCGAGGAACACAAGAATTATGTACGCTCCAAGAACCCGGGGAAGGATGACTCCTGGATTAAAGAAAAACACATGGAGACCTTCGGCAGTTGGTTGCGATTACAGCTCATGAATGACACCACTGTCGGAGATCAGCTCTACTTGTTGGCCGCGTCACCATCTTCGACTGTATTGAATTTCCAAGGGTACGAGATAAATGGGAATACATTTTACACGATCGCCCAAGATAAAAAGAGCACCAACCAGAACAGTGGTGTCCGCTTTGATGCAACAAACGACGATGGGCAAAAGGACACATACTATGGTCGCATAGAGGAGATATGGGAACTTGACTATGGACCTACTTTTAAGGTCCCTTTGTTTCGGTGCAGTTGGGTCAACATGAATGGAGAAGGGATAAAGGTAGACCAGCTGTACGGGATGACAACAGTGGATCTCAAGAATCTTGGTTGTTACAAGAACGAACCATTCGTCCTAGCCAATGATGTGGCTCAGGTTTTCTATGTGAAGGACATGTCCTCCAGACCGAAAAAAAGAAAAAACAAGCAAACGAATACATCAGACGATGAGCCAAAGCGTCACGTAGTTCTTTCAGGGAAAAGAAACATCGTGGGAGTCGAGGACAAGACAGACATGTCAGCAGATTATGATAAGTTTGATGAAATTCCGCCCTTCACAGTGAGAACTGACCCAAGCATCCCGTTAAATAATGAAGATGCTCCATGGTTACGGCTGAAGCGATCATAGGCCAGGGACATACGCGAAGAAGGGTTCATGGCTTTTATGTAAATCAATGTAATGTATTAAACCTTTATGTGATGTGTAGTAATGTATTAAACCTTTATGTGGTGAAAACCATAATACACGAAATGGGAGTTTCCATCTAGAAGAAATGGGTTATATCACATGTGAGTTTTCTTTTTTGTTTTCTGTTAATTAATTGCATGACGACCGGTGAAACACGCGTGGTAGGTGGTTGTCGGCTCCCACACCTCCCGTGGGAACCTCTCAAACCTCAGCTTCGACCGTCCAAACACAGTTCCCCCTGCATACAGCCCGACGGTGGCTCGTGAGTTTGAGCGCCACTTCGATCCAAGCAGCGGTAAGACGTCTCTGATGATCTACAACCGTCCGGCAAGACGTCTCTGATGATCTGCAACCGTTTGGAACGGTCGCAGGTCATCAGAGACGTCTTGCCACTGGTTGCCCAAAGATGCCTCTCCGAGTGACGCTGGAATGTTTTGTGTTTGAGCGCCACTTCGATCCAAGCAGCGGCAAGACGTCTCTGATGATCTACAACCGTCCGGCAACACATCTCTGATGATCTGCAACCGTTTGGAACGGTCGCAGGTCATCAGAGACGTCTTGCCGCTGGTTGCCCAAAGATGCCTCTCCGAGTGACGCTGGAATGTTTTGTGTGAGTGAGTAACCTGTCTGAGGAGGGCGGCTATATATAGGGTACGTGTGCTTCTTTAGTCCCGGTTGGTAACACCAACCGGGTCATGTGGCTCACGAAGTGGTCGTGATACTGCTGATCCAACAGCTCACAATCCCTCAAAAGAAACACACCCCTGATCCAACGTCTCACAAGCGCTTGAAAGAAACACACGATCCGTGTGCTTCTTTAGTCCCGGTTGGTAACACCAACCGGGTCATGTGGCTCACGAAGTGGTCGTGATACTGCTGATCCAACAGCTCACAATCCCTCAAAAGAAACACACCCCTGATCCAACGGCTCACAAGCGATTGAAAGAAACACACGATCTGTGTGCTTCTTTAGTCCCGGTTGGTAACACCAACCGGGACTAAAGACGGGCTTTGCGGTCATGACACGTGTCCTCCCCCAGCGCTTCCCTGGGCACGTGTCCTCCCCCAGCCCTGCCCTGGAGGTCTTTATATATTGTCGCCGATGGGGTAAACCCTAATCCACCATTCCTAGCCACGAACGCATCGTCTCCACGAGATGGATCCGCCACGCCCGCCGCAGCGCCTTCTGGACGAGGTCGAGCGTGCTCGGCAGAGCGCGCTTGGGCACAACCGCGGGAGTCTATCCCGCCATATACCCACGAGCCCAGCGTGGAGAGGAATGCCCAGCTACCGGCCTCCTGCTCCACCAGGTGCCGCCGCACCTCCACCTGGCGCCGCTGCACCTCCACTAGGCGCCGCCGCTCCGCCCGCGGAGGAGGAGGACGACGACTTCGACTGGAGCGACGACGGGGAAGAAGGTTCAGCCGGTGCCCCTTCGCGTACTTCATCATCCAGAAACCCTAAGATCTAGGGGATCATCGAGGAAAGACTGCACCGCCTCTTCGAGGCGGAAAAACACCAGAGAGAGAAAAGCTCTCCGGCAGGGAGAAATCTGTCGGGGAAATTCCCTCCCGGAGGGGGGAAATCATCGCCATCGTCACCGTCATCGAGCTGGACTTCATTGGGATCATCATCACCATCATCTCCACCGCCGACACCGTCATCTCCACCGCTCCACTCCGTTCCGCTGTAACATCTAGGGTTGAATCTTGTGTATTTCATAGGGGAAACTTTCCCGGTGTTAATTACTCCTTGTGGTTGATGCTATTGAGTGAAACCGTTGAATTAAGGTTTATGTCCAGATTGTTATTCATCATTATATCACCTCTGATCATGATCCATATGATGTCTTGTGAGTAGTTCGTTTAGTTCTTGAGGACATGGGTGAAGTCTAAATGTTAGTAGTGAATTATGTTGAGTAATATTTAATGGTTTGATATTTAAGTTGTGGTGTTATTCTTCTAGTGGTGTCATGTGAACGTCGACTACATGACACTTCACCTTTATGGGCCTAGGGGAATGCATTGTGTATTCGTTTGCTAATTGTGGGGTTGCCGGAGTGACAGCAACCTGAACCCCGTTGGTATATCGATGCATGAGGGATAGCAGGATCTCAGAGTTTAAGGCTGTGGTTAGATTTATCTTAATTACTTTCTTGTATTTGCGGATGCTTGCAAGGGGTATAATCACAAGTATGTATTAGTCCTAGGAAGGGCGGTGCATTAGCATAGGTTCACCCACACAACACTTATCAAAACAATGAAGATTAATCAACTATATGAAGCGAAAGCACTAGACTAAATTCCCGTGTGTCCTCAAGAACGTTTGGTCATCATAAGTAAACCAACCGGCTTGTCCTTTGCTGTAGAAAGGATTGGGCCACTCGCTGCAATTATTATTACGCATTTTACTTACTTGTATTTTATTTATCTGCTATATCAAAAACCCTAAAAACTTGTCTGTGAGCATTTACAGTGAATCCTTCATCGAAACTGCTTGTCAACACCTTCTGCTCCTCGTTGGGTTCGACACTCTTATTTATCGAAAGTACTACGATACACCCCCTATACTTGTGGGTCATCAAGACTATTTTCTGGCGCCGTTGCCGGGGAGTGAAGCGCTATTGGTAAGTGGAATTGGTAAGGAAAACTCTTACTGTACGTGCTGTTTTTATTTCTGCCTGCTGCTATATTTCATTATGGAGAGGTCTTCTCTTGAATTCCTATTTGGAAAATCTACTACTACTGCAAAGGTAGTGGATGAGGCGCCAGGTGAGCAGGTAATTCCATATAAAATACCTATGAAAATTATTGAACGTGTTACGAATAACCGCTATGAAGGGGATGGAACTGTCCATCCTGGAGATCATTTACTGTTTTTACATGAATTATGCGAGTTGTTCAAGTGTGCAGGTATTTCTATGGATGAAGTTAAGAAGAAACTATTCTCTTTGTCGTGTCTGGTAAAGCGGCACATTGGTATAAACTGCTGAAGAATGGGCGTTCTCTTGGTTGGAAGGAAATTATGCCTCTATTTTATTCTAAATTCTATCCTCCAAGTGAAATTCACAAAGATCGAAACCGCATATATAACTTCTGGCCTCATGATGGAGAGAGTATTGCCCAAGCGTGGGGGAGATTGAAGTCATTAATGCTCAAATGCCCCATTCATGAGCTTCCTGGTAATGTCATTATTGATAATTTCTATGCAAGACTCTCTTTTCAAGATAAAACCTTGCTGATACTGCTTGTTCTGGATCATTCACGCGTAACAAAGAAGATTTAAATGGGACCTTCTTGATCGGATTCAGGAGAACACTGAAGGATGGGAGAACGACAAAGGTAGAGAGTCAGGTATAAAATATGATTATGAATGCATTAAAACTTTTATGGATACTGATAAATTTCGAAATATGAGTGCTGCTTATGGTCTTGACTCTCAAGTTGTTGCAAATTTTTATAAAGCTTTGCCTCTCATTTCGAATTGCCTAAGAAGAGTTTTAATAAATATCATGAACCTTATAAAGATAAAACTGATTTGCCTATAGGTAGAAGTATTGAAGTTAAAACTGTTGATCACATTCTTCCTGAAGCTTATATTGAAAAAATTCCTTTTCCTGCTAAAGTGAAGGAACATTCTGTTATAACTAGTGTGGTTAACAAAAGTGCAAAGAAACCTATAGAACCTGATGAGCAAATAACTGTTGAACCTGCTGTAGCGATAATTAAGGACCTTGTAACTGAAAGTGTAGAAGATGGGCACATCATCTTCTGTGAAGATGCTTCTAATATTGTTTCACATCCTAGTAAATCTAGGAAGCTAGTGTTCCTATGCTTTCTGTTAGAATAGGTGATCATTGTTATTATGGTTTATGTGATATTGGTGCAAGTTCCAGTGCTATTCCTTATGAGCTTTACAGGGAAATCATGCATGAAATTGGTTCTTGTGAACTTGAAGAGATTGATGTGGTTATTCGGCTAGCTAATAGAGAAACTATCTCCTATTGGTATTGTTCGAGATGTGGAAGTTTTATGTGGTAAGATTAAATATCCTGCTGACTTTCTGGTACTTGGTTCTGCTGCTAGTAAAACTTGTCCTATCATTTTTGGTAGACCTTTCTTAAATACTTGTGGAGCTATTATAGATTGCAAGAAAGAGAAAATTTTGACTAAATTTGCTGGTGAATCTTATGAGTTTAATTTCTCTAAATTTGCCAAAACTCCTTATGAAACCGAATTGCCTAATGAGGATTTTAGAGTTGAACAGCTTGCATCTATTGCTCTTGCTCCTAATGATCCTTTGCAGCAACATTGGAGGATCACGAGAGTGAAGTCTTTAGGGAAGAAAGGAATGAGCTTGACGAAATTTTCTTCGTCAACCTATTCTTAAACATAATTTACCTGTTGAAGATTTAGGTACCACACCACCACCAAAGGAGGATCCTGTTTTTGATTTGAAACCTTTACCTGATAATCTTAAATATGCTTATATTGATGATAAGAAAACATATCCTGTTATTATTAGTTCTAAGCTTTCAGGTTTTGAAGAAGAAAGATTATTGGAAATATTGAGAAACACCGAGGAGCTATTGGTACACTCTTGATGACTTGAAGGGATTTCCCCTCTATTTGCCAACACGCCATCAACATGGAAGATGATGCAAAGCCTGTTGTTGAACATCAACGTCGTCTAATTCCTAAAATGAAGGATGTGGTAAGAAATGAGGTATTAAAACTCTTGAAGCTGGTATTATATATCCTATTGCTGATAGTAAATGGGTAAGTCCTGTGCATTGTGTTCCTAAGAAAGGAGGGATTACTGTTGTACCAAATGATAATGATGAGCTCATCCCTCAAAGAGTAGTTGTAGGATATAGAATGTGCATTGATTTTCGAAAGTTAATAAAGTTACTAAGAAAGATCATTACCCTTTACCTTTCATTGATCAAATGCTAGAAAGGTTATCTAAGAATACTCATTTTTGCTTTCTTGATGGTTATTCTGGGTTTTCACAAATTGCTGTTAGAGCTAAAGATCAAGAGAAAACCACTTTCACTTGTCCTTATGGAACTTATGCTTATAGGCGTATGCCTTTCGGTTTATGTAATGCTCCTGCTACTTTTCAAAGGTGCATGTCTGCTATTTTTCATGGCTTTTGTGAAAAGATTGTAGAGGTATTCATGGACGATTTTTCCGTCTATGGGAATTCTTTTGTTTGCGAAACCTTGATAAAGTTTTGCAGAGATGTGAAGAAACTAACCTTGTTCTTAATTGGGAGAAATGCCACTTTATGGTTAATGAAGGAATTGTTCTGGGACATAAAATTTCTGAAAGAGGTATTGAAGTTGATAGAGCTAAAGTTGAAGCAATTGAGAAAATGCCCTATCCCAGGGATGTAAAAGGTATTCGTAGTATTCTTGGTCATGCTGGTTTCTATAGAAGGTTTATTAAAGATTTCTCTAAAATTTCGAAGCCTCTTACTAATCTTCTTCAAAAAGATGTACCTTTTGTTTTTGATGATGATTGTAAGGAAGCTTTTGAAACTTTGAAAAAGGCTTTAACTACTGCCCTGTAGTCGAACCACCTGATTGGAATTTACCTTTTGAAATTATGTGTGATGCTAGTGATTTTGCTGTAGGTGCTGTTCTTGGACAGCGAGTAGATAAAAAGTTGAATGTTATTCATTATGCTAGTAAGACTCTTGATGCCGCTCAAAGAATTATGCTACTACTGAAAAAGAGTTCTTAGCTGTAGTTTTTGCATGTGACAAGTTTAGACCTTATATTGTTGATTCAAAAGTCACTGTTCATACCGATCATGCTGCATTAGGTACCTTATGGAAAAGAAAGACGCTAAGCCAAGGCTTATTAGATGGGTGCTTCTTTTACAAGAATTCGATTTACATATTGTAGATAGGAAAGGTGCTGATAACCCTGTTGCTGATAATTTGTCTAGATTGGAAAATATTGCTTATGATCCCATACCTGTTAATGATAGTTTTCCAAATGAACAATTGGCTGCAATAAAGGTGAGCTCGCGAGATAGTCCTTGGTATGCTGATTATGCTAACTTTATTGTTTCCAAGTACTTGCCTCCAACCTTTTCAGCTCAGCAAAGAAGGAAATTCTTTTATGACTTGAGGCATTATTTTTGGGATGACCCACACTTATATAAAGAAGGAGTGGATGGTATTATGCGAAGATGTGTCCCGAATATGAACAACAAGAGATATTGAGAAAATGTCATGGTAGTGTTTATGGAGGACATCACGCCGGAGATAGAACCGCACAAAAGGTTCTACAATCAGGTTTTTATTGGCCAACTCTCTTTAAAGATGCAAGAAAGTTTATTTTATCTTGTGATGAATGTCAAAGAGTTGGTAATATCTCTAGACGCAATGAAATGCCTATGAATTATACTCTTGTTATTGAACCGTTTGATTGTTGGGGATTCGACTTCATGGGTCCTTTCCCTTCTTCAGAAGGTAACACTCATATACTTGTTGCTGTTGATTATGTTACTAAGTGGGTGGAAGCCATACCTACAAAAAGTGCTGATGGTGAAACCTCTTTAAAAATGCTTTTAGATTTTATTTTCCCTAGGTTTGGAGTACCTAGATATCTTATGACTGATGGAGGTTCTCATTTTATTCATGGTGGTTTTAGAAAGACCCTTGCTAAATATGGTATTAATCATAGAATTGCTTCAGCTTATCATCCTCAAACTAGTGGGCAAGTAGAATTATCAAATAGAGAAATTAAATCTATCTTGCAAAAGACTGTTAATAAATCTAGAAAAATTGGGCTAGTAAGTTGAAGGAAGCTTTGTGGGCTTATAGAACTGCTTATAAAAATCCTATGGGTATGTCTCCTTATAAAATGGTTTATGGAAAAGCTTGTCATTTGCCTTTAGAATTAGAGCACAAAGCTTATTGGGCTGTGAGAGACTTAATAAAGATTTTAAACTTGCCGGTAAGAAAAGGTTGCTCCAATTGAGTTCTTTAGATGAATGGAGAAGTGAAGCTTATGAAAATGCTAGACTTTTTAAGGAGAAAGTTAAGAAATGGCATGATAGAAGAATTATTAAAAGAGAGTTTAATGTTGGAGATAAAGTTCTATTGTATCGGTCTCGTCTCAGATTTTTTGCAGGAAAATTACTCTCAAAATGGGAAGGACCTTATGTCATTGTGGAGGTGTATCGTTCAGGGCAATAAAGATTGCTTCACTGAAAGATAATGCTACACAAGTGGTGAATGGACAAAGACTCAAACATTATATTTCTGGAGATTCTTATAATGAAGACGTTGATGTTATTCGAGTGGTAACTCCGGAAACTTTCATCAAAGATCAAATTGGTGGGACTGCAGAGTCTGATTTCGAATAGGTAACAGTTTTGGTAAGAAAAAGTTCGCGTTTAACTTTCTGAAAATATTTTTGCTATTTATATAATATGGAAAATTACGAGATCGAAACGGGTAGGAAAAGGTGCCCGAGGGCACCTCCCCACGGTGGCGCGGGCCCACCCCTGGCCGCGCCGCCATATGGGGAGGGCACCTCGGAGCCCTTCTCCGACCAGGTTTCTTTCCAGTACTTCCTTTTGTCGTGAAAGTTTTTGCTATATAATCCCCCGGACCCCCGAGGTCCGTATATCGCCTTTTCGTCGTGTTTTTGTTTCGATCTGTTTCTGCCAGATTTCATCCGTGGATCTAGAGCCACCATGTCTTCGTCTGAGCCCTCCAAGGACAGCTTCTTCGTGAACGTCGTCAACCCGTACTTGAACGAGTTGAAGATGCATCCGAAGGAGTCGCTGCTCAAAGATGGGGAGTTGCAAGTGGAAGACGTTCAAGGCCCTAAGGGGGAGGGAAGTTTAGAAGCCAGGATGGAGAAGCTGGAGCAAGAGGTTTTCACATACAAGAAGATGGCCGAACGTGAGTTGGACATCTTTAACAGGATAGTTTCCGGACTTGAGGCTGAACACAAGAAGGAGACCGCAAAGCTCTGGGAGGACATTTTCTCACTTCATGAGACCACCAACAAACTGCAAGCGCAACTCTACGATGTTCAGAATCAAAACTGTGAGTATGAAATCAGGTTTAAACGCATAAGCTCTGCTCAGTTTCAGGATACCAGAGACCAAGTCATCATTTGTTGACGGAGAGCCTCTGCCTTGGAAGTTCGATGATGAGGACGTTTCACCACCACCGAAGGAGTAATTCATCATTGGTATTGGCATCCCCTTGGCTTGTTCCAAGCTTGGGGGGGTGCCGGTATCACATCATTATCTTTTACCTTTTTACCTTTCAATCAAGTCATATCATGAGTAGAGAAGTTATCATATAGGATGGTTTGCAGTGTGGAAGTATCTCTCCTTTAGTTGGTTATCTATGTATCCCTTGGTGTGAGTTGCCGTTATGGAATATTAATGAGAAGTTTCATCATTTACTTTCTGCACTTCTTATTTTAGTTTGCAATTTCTGTCATATGAATGATCTTGTTGTTAGTATTGGCATCACTTTGGGAGCATTTAGTAATCTATTTGGTTTTGGCAAACTTAGCATTGGTCAGTAGCAACAATACTTTGAGGCTTAAGTAGAAAAGAGGGAAGTGCATGTAGATATATTATTTCATTATCTTTCTTCCTTGTTGGCTAATAAGCTTAGTATTCTCAAGTTAAAATTATTTGTGCTTCCAAGGAAGATTGCATGATCGTTTTTACTACATGTATATTTGTTTGTATCCCTCAACTCTTATGCTTGCTACCTAGCCTTGCTAGCCGAAACCTGTACTGAGAGGGAATACTTCTCGTGCATCCAAAACCTTGAGCCAAAACCCATGCCATTTGTGTCCACCATAACTACCTATTATGTGGTATTTTGCGCCACTCCAAGTAAATACTTCATGTGCTACCTTTAAATTATTCAAAACCTTATTACTCCTTATTTTGTGTCACTGTTTATTAGCTCATGAGGGTTATGTAGAGTTTCTCTATCACTCTTGTCAGACAGACTTTCACCTTTGGACTAGTGGCACATACATCCGCTTATCCATTAATCTTGCAAAAGAGTTGGCAATTGGGGTGCCCAGCCCCGAATTATTTAAAGCCATTCACCTTTTAATTCTCTTCACATGCTTGCCAATGATTTTATCAGAAGCAAATCCAAATGTTAAACTATCAAATAGGCACTCCTCCATGGTATGTGATTGTTGGAAGGCACCCGAGGATTCGGTTAGCCATGGCTTGTGTAAGCAAAGGTGGGGAGGAGTGTCAAACCAATTTATAAATATGCATGTGTAAACAAAAGAGAAGAGGGATGATCTACCCTTGGGTAGAAATGACGTCCTTCATGGGAGCCGCTCTTGAAAGTCTGGTTGACAAGGGGATAGTGTTTTCTTTACTGCGATTCGTTGACAACGACATACATAGCTCAAACATATATTTTATACTCTCTATATGATTTCAAAACATAAAAAGCTCTAGCACATGATTTAATCCCTGCTTCCCTCTGCGAAGGGCCTATCTTTTACTTTCATGTTGAGTCAGTAAACCTATTCCCCTCTATCTCAAGCAAGCATTTGAGTTGTTGTGATTCAATCATCTATATGTTATTACTTGCAATCATGTCTTTTATCCTTCCTTGTTTAGCACAAATCTTTTATCGGAATGAATGCAACTTTGAAAGTTATCAATGACTGTAAGGAGACCGTTGTAGTTGAGCATGCAAGTTCTGATATAAGCTCTAATATAAAGACTCTGATCGAAAGATAAGTACAATCTGTTAATTGTTCTCTGACCAAGAACGAAGTTTGCCATCACCAATTATGATTTCCTTTATGCACCTTTATTTGTGATTCCCCTTTACTTGTTTCAAGTTAAGTTGTATGAGAGGAACTTGTTATCTAAAATAATTTGTGAGTTAATAGATGTGATGCTTCTTGTCCGTATTTTATTTATCGACACTTCACTCCATAAACTTGTGGTCTTGTTTACTGAGCTCAGTTTTCGCTTGGGGACAAGCGAGGTCTAAGCATGGGGGGAGTTGATACGTCCATTTTGCATCACTATTTTATATCATAATTTACTGTTATTTTGTATGCTTCAATCGGTCAACAACAAGTTGGCTGCAACGCAACGAAACCGTACGTCAAGACAGTGAGAGAAGAACATCCGTGTTAATTCGGCCACCGGATCGGCAAGAAATACGTTGTGCAAAGTCAAAATTGGAAGAGGGTTTCGTGCACATATACGTGCCCAAAGAACGGGTTTATGGCGAGAAAGAAAGAGAAGTGGCGGATTTAAGCACGTCAAGATGCACTAGCAGCAAGTTTCAGAAAAGAGATAGAAAAGGGGAATGGACTAGCACTAGGAATGCAGAGCACGAACCGGTAGCCTCAGGTGGAACAAGTCCAAATTTTCAGTTGGAGTTTCAGCTAATTTTGGAACTAGTAGTTCTGTTGTCAACGATGCTCAAGTCTTTGAAGCCATTCACTGCAACCAAGGCAGACATCGAAGCAACAATTTGCTGAAACGCAGTTGCTTTGTGATCCGCTGATCCGCAAATCACTTGATCTACGCCCATGCCTTTCCGGAAAGAACCAGCCATGCGAGTTTCTGCTTCATGGTCAATTTAGGTCAGATAGTTTCAGGTATTCTGGCCAGCCTTTTGGTTTCTTCCACCACCTGCTCCCAGGCACCCCGGCAGCACCTGTCCTGGAGCCAGTCACGGTCTTCCTCGACACTCCTGTGACTAGCACCAGGGAACGCCCTAGGCGCCGCCGGTCCTCTCCTCCTGCACCTAACACTCGCCGTCACAGTGCGCGCTTGGCGAGAGCTAGGACTGGAGGCGAGACGGTTGAGCCTACTGTCACGATGGTGGCGACTCACCGTCGTGAGGCGCTCGACCGAGGGATTGGTACGTCAAGACCTACGCCCACCTCTACTCCCTCCCATCCTTCTCCTCCTTTTGGTTCTCGGTTTTCTGTTCTCGACTCTGTCCCGCTAGCACATCTAGCGCAAGTTGCGGGTGATTGTGACATTAGTTTCCGTGGAGAGCGAGGACCTCGCCCTGAGCAGATTGCGGCCATTAAGGCTAAGGAGGTCTATGAGGGGCCCCTAGCGGCAGCTCGTGCTCAAGCGGAGTATGAGCGGCATGGGCCCCGGCTCCCGCTGGACCTGTGCAGGACAAGGGTCTGGCAGCTGTGGAACCCCTCCTAGGCCTGATGATGCCACAGTTGCTGTGCCTACTTCCCAGACTGGGAGGAGGCACGGGAGACCTCCTAAGTTCCGGCCCTCGACCTCTGGTAGGGCCCAATCGGTCCCCCCTAAGGTGACCAACCCTGACATTGTTTCTCAATGAATGTCCTTGTCGGCCCAATGGAAACCAGGGTATCTTGGGCCGGACTTTCTAGCCCTAGGCACTCAAACACAAAATACGGCTAAGGACCAGGCGAGCCCGCCTGGAGAGCCTCGCGAGGGCTTCAACACTGAAGAAATGGCTAAGTCCCTGCGTCCAAGGGACAACCTCGGGAGACTTCCCCTCTCGAGGCGTCGGAGCACTAGAAGTGCTCGACGAGGTCCTGCCGCTCTGGCAGAACGCACATGGGCTCTGCGCCCGCTGCAGAGTGACGCGCGCGTCTGGATGCAGTGACGAAGGTTCTGCAGCTGCCATTCTCGTGTATAGAGGGGTCAACAAAGCTGCCCCGCGCAAAGCGGATTACCAAGCTTGTCATTTCGGTGACAAGGGGACAGCAGGCCGCTCCGCTCCAAGCACGACGTCACCGTGGGGACGCCGTGGATTTCTGCAGCGCCGGCCACCGTCCTGGCTGGACGGTGGCTTTATCTGACGAAGACCAGCAAGGCAATCGCTGTGGACTGCGTCCACAGCGCCCTGGACTGCCGTGCGCCGTGCGCCCAAACCCTAACGGGGACAACGTGGGCCGGCCACGTCGCACACGTTCGAGTCGGTTACAGCAGCCCACGATCCGGTAGCGATCCGAATTGGCTAAGTTGTACACGTACGCAAACACGACTCGTTTTCTTGAACAACAAAAAATATAGGCATCGGCTCATTCCCGCAACCCGCGGCGTGTCATGACGAGACGGACGGACGCGGAGGAGGAGGAGGAGTGCGCACAAGAGAGTCTTCTATTCTCAACCATCACACCAAGTGGTAGAACACTCTACTATATTCAGTGGTGCAGCTCTCTCTAAACTAGCAATGTGGGACTAAACTTTAGCACCACGTTGCACCTCCAAAATTCTGCCATGCACATGGGCCAATTTGAGATTTCAGGATTTGCTTATATGGACTGCCCACTAATGGGCCCAATATTCTACTAGTGGAAACCACGAATTCTAAAATGCCACCAAGGTAACTAAAGTTGCGAATAAAGCACTACCGTTAAATTTTTGTTAAGCCATAATACGATTCCGTGAGATTTCAGGGGATGCACGCTAGTCAACCTCAATAGTTTTTGTCATTTTATTAAAGGGTTACTTGGATAAAGGCCACTATAATTTCCAAAAATGCCACTACAATTTCATCTTTAAAAAACACCACCGCAAATTTTATGTACAATTCACATATGCCATTATGCCCATTTAAACACACATATAGAGTAATATACTCCCTCTGAGTCAAAATACAAAGCGCGCTATTTTCAAGGTGGTCTTTGACGCTCAACTTTGACCACCACTATATAACAAAATATATTGAATGAGAATGTATATGGTACCATTAGATTCGTCTTGCAATTTTTAAAAAATTCATATATCTTTATAATAATTCTGGGTAAATATTATAAGTACAAATCATGGTCAAAGTTATACTTGACCAGCGGAATTAAAGGACGCATTGTATTTTGAGAAGGAGGGAGTACTTCGTATTTCATGTTGTACATACGTGTATGTGGTGGGGTTACCCGAATCAGGCTTAGGGTGTGGACTAGGTCGACATGAATAAAACATGCCGTCATTTCCTTTATCCAACCCGCTCCTAAATCCCGACCCAACG
This sequence comes from Poa pratensis, assembly GCA_947311845.1. Taxonomy (NCBI): domain Eukaryota; kingdom Viridiplantae; phylum Streptophyta; class Magnoliopsida; order Poales; family Poaceae; genus Poa; species Poa pratensis. The sequence continues at coordinate 128,725,780 of CAMZMU010000052.1, read as the reverse complement.
CGAGAAACAACGGAGGAAAGCATCTGATTTTTGCACTCTTTCCCCGCCCCAAAAGGAAGTACCCATGAGTTATTTCTCCCTTTAGCAGTGGAAGGAGGCGAGCATAGTAGCGGTAGAAACGGTGAGCATGGTGTTGAGGAAAGCGGGTTGAACTTCGGATGTGGGATCAATTCTTTTGTTGTGCAAGTTTTTCCCTCTCGTTCTTGAGTAAATTCTTTGGGAGATAAAAGGGTGAAATGGTTGAGCTAAAATCAAGAATGCTTTTGTGCCGACGAGACTGGACTATTACTTTTGGAAACTAGAGCTTCTAAACGGTTAGGTGTCAACCGTTCGAGCATACGGTGTGTGGATCTATTGCCAACATAATTAAACTATGAAGTACATTTGCATCTCAGTCCTCTTTATGTTTCTTACTCTCTGTTTCTAAAGTACAAGTTCATCAATTACTATAGTGTTGAGTTATTTAGTGACGTATGATCTTTACTCTAGATCTTATCTTCTTCCTTTGTGTTGCTTCACACATCTACAATTTTAAGCTTCACCTTGTTGTGTTGATTTAACATCTTACTCCTAAGTTTTAGATTACTAAGTTTTTAGTGTGGAAGATTTATAAACATAAATTCACCCCACTCCAGCCTTATATCTTTATCCTTGAATAATGAAAGTTGTGCAGGAGGAATTTTGGTGGTCTAGTGATCAGAGAATGAACATTTGGTCCGGGTTTCTAGATGGCCCCGCTCCTTTAGTTTTCGAGTAGGATAGAGCAGAATTATTTTGGAGATGCAATGATTTTAAGGTTTGGTGTGACCAGCGAGAGCAATGACTAAATGACTTGAAGGTTTCGTGTGAGAGAAAAAAAAGTTGTTTATGTCAGGGGTGATGAGGGGAATGATGTGCGTGTTGAAGCCCCATTTTTGCACGCTAATTTAAGTTTTCACTAAGAAACAGTTAAACAAAAGTGCAGGAACCAATATATTTCTACTACTCCATGCTTGCCAACAAACCAAGTTACTCAAACTTTTATTGCAAAAGCCCAATGACAAGGTTGACAGGGGAAACCAATGCAAATGCTTCTTGAACCCCGGAGTGCATCTACAAGGAGAAAAATTACTACCTGACAGCCCTCTCAAACAAGTTTCGATTGTTTACTTGTGAGAAATACTTCGCGATGCATTGTTTTAGGTCAAACTGCTATTGCGATCCTTTTAGTGATTTTTGGGGCCTGAAATTCATACTCGTTGTTGAACTATCATGTGATTTTATCTTTATTTTATTGGTCTTGAAATCCTGCAGAAATGCTGCTAAAACTATGTGGAAAGGCTGCGGAAAATTGTCAATGTGTTGCTGAATTGATGTAGTCTTCAATGAGATTGATGTAGTCTTCAAAGAATTGCTGAAATCATTCGAAAGATTTGGAATGAGAGAGTTGTGGTGTGTGAAGGGGCAATGGCATATTTTTATACGTGGATGTTAGTTTCAGTTAGTACATAGTGGTATTTTGACATGAAAAGCTAGATTGTACTGGTATTTTTGCCACTTTGATTTTTGAGTGGTACTGTATCTTGGAACAACTGGTTTTAACAAGTGGTATTGTGGCTATCCATCTATTAAACCAAAATTTCAACCGTTACTTGGCAAAGTTCAGTACAATACAATGCCTATCCCGCCGGAAGAGAAGATCAAAATCAATTAAACAAGCTTTCGATACCAAGTTACAAAGTACAGGGGTGATCTGCATTGAAGTACAGGTGTGATCTGCATTGCATATCCCAAATGTGAAGTATAGTCTTTTAAGATCACATACAACTCCGGCCGCTCTAGATCAAATTCATGGAGCTACTACTCTCCTCCTTTGGATCCTGACGCCCAAGTCCTTCATTTCCTTCACCTGCAGATGCAGAGACGTCCGTGAACACAATTTGTCGCAGCCAGATCGCGGGATTCGTCACACGGGTGAAATGGCATTCGGCTCCGGAGACTTACCGATCCGACCCCCGCGGCGGACACTCCGGCGGCGACGGCGGTGGCGCCGGCGCCGACGATGAGCGCGATGCCGAAGGCCCTGAACGGCATCGTCATGTCCCCGCCGCGCTTGCCTCGCCGGAACCATACCAGCCCGGTAGTGAACTGCGCGGCGCTCGCCCCCGCCCACCACGGCCACATCTTGGCCTTCCTCACGCCGCCCTCGCCCAGCTCATCCATCGCCGGCAACGACCGCCGCCGCCACTAGGGTATTTGGGGGGAGTCGCAATCTGAGAATGCGGACAGAGAATGCTCACTGACCTGCGGGCCCATGCGAGGCCTTGTCGTGTCTGCCCACTGACATGTGGGGCCGGTAGCCACTAGCCCACTGCCTAGAGCTCGCACTGATCGTGAGTGCCATTCGACGATCCACCTCAACCACCTGCTCCCATGGCTCCGAGCAACGCGGAGCTTTTCTCCTAGGGCTCCTGCTCCTGCTGCTGCGGTCCAATTGGTGCCTGGTGAGTTGTTCATCGGATCCGATTCGGTTTTGCGGAGCTCGGATTTGCTTGTGTCGAGATTGACGGACCGATGCAATTGGGCATTCAATTTAACTAGGCGCTGGGTGGCGGAGGCGCGGAGGAAGGGGGCGGCGTGTTCCCGGTGGTGGTGAGCACCTGGCCGTTCCGGGAGGCGGTCAGGGCGGCGTGGGAGGTGGTCGCCGCCGGTGGCGCAGGGGGGTCGGCTGTGGACGCTGTTGTCGCGGGCTGCTCCGCCTGCGAGGTGCTCCGCTGCGATGGCACAGGTCAGTTTCTTGCTGCTGCCGTTCTCTGTTAAATTCATTCGTTGCTAGCTGTTTCATGTCCATGATTTTAGCTCACTAGTCGCTCTGCTGAAGTTGGAGCACTGGTAAAAAATGATGATGATACATTATGGACTATGCTGGTCAAAATTAGATGGGAAAAACTGCTCAAACCGTTATGTCATACCAGAGGTTCGAAATCATTTCATTCTCCGGCGATAGATCGATAAGATATTGTGCTTGCTTCCCTAAAAAAATATATATTGTGGTTGCAACTCCTGGAGGCTTGCTTAGGTAATATTTTGGTTGGAATACCTGGTTTACTAGAGAAATCAAGGTTGATTGGCAAGAAAATATCTCTGATGAACAACTTGCACGAACAAACGCGATATGACATCATGAACTATATAGAAAAAACTCTGTAGTTTTACTACAAAATATCCTTTTTTTTCTTTCGAGAATCACCACAAAATATCTCTGATAAACTATGATCCTGTTTTAGAGCCTCTAGCTGATTGTTGTACAATGCACATAGAACCCGATTGCTGTACACAATGCTGATAATTGATACGAGAAATAGACACAAAACAGTTGCAGAGCTTAGACAGGATCGTCTTTGGTACTTTGGGGCTTACTTATGTTGAGAACATTAAGCCTTACTACTTCATGTTGCAAGACTACTTGCAGAAATTTCGGGCATAACATTAATCTCTTTAAATTTGTCCATACCCTCTTTATTCAGGAACTCGAAGTGCTACCTTACACTATTTTCAATCGAGTGAATTCTTTATTGCTCTGAAACTCTGAAGAGCGGTACTTATTGGGGCTTAATTTTACTTTAAGAAATAATGATGTAAGTCTAGTTAATGAAAAAATTGGTCATGCTAACTTGACCTACTTCAAACTTTGTCCATTAAACCTTGTTTTTTTATCTCTCAAAATATTGTGAAGACAACATTCAATGTTGCTTCCGTTATGTTGCACATATACTCCCTCCGTTCCGTAATCTAGGGCGTATAGTTTTTCTGCACGGTAATTAGCGCACGGGCTGGGAGAAAGAAAAATAGTGTGTTTTTCCGTTGGATGAGTCGTCCGAGTAGAGAAAAAATAGGGAAGCCGGGTATCCTCTTTCCTCCCGCTGGATAATATCCCAAAACTGTCGTAACAAATTCCAGATTTTTCTCCCTGATTTATTCTCTCTCAAGAGCTTGTTCCCGCGAGGAATAAGTCGCGCGTTTTTTGTTTTCTCGATTTGCCGCGCGCCATGCAGAGCTGCAAAGGCTCGGCGCCATGAATTTTTCTCACCTTGATCGATCAGATGCATGTACGTGCCGAACTCCTAAATCTAAACGTACGCACATGCAGACCTATAGGAAAAAAAAGGATGTATACCTACAGTACGTTTTTTTCTGTTGACGTGCTACATGCGGTGGTTAGAAAAACAATTCCGCGCGAGAAGGTTAGCTTAGCGATCAAACAAACTCCATATTTTCAGGGATTTGCACACAGGGAGCTAGAAAAAATAGCCATACACCCATACATTTTGAAACAATTACCGAAAAACTATACGCCTTGGATTACGGAACGGAGGGAGTATATACTAGCAATGAAATGCTACTGTGTTCAGAAAGTACTCTAGTTGTGCCTATTGCCTAGTGTCTATTTCCATTAATATCTTAGATGTTTAAAAGTCTAGTAGAACCCCTTGATTGTGAGCTTGCAACATCTTTAGGTTGAAACTTGCCTATTTTTGGTGTGTATCTTGAATTAACCTTAATGCTGATTTTAACTGTTTTAAACTTTATCCAGTTGGACCGGGTGGAAGTCCAGATGAGAACGGTGAAACTACTTTAGATGCTCTTATCATGAATGGGGTAAAAGCTTATTTACATACTCAAGCTACAAGACATGCTGTTGTTTATGTTACATCATTTATGGTGGTTATAATAGTCATTCTTTTGCTTAAGGGAACTGGTAGACAACAATGGAAATTGGAGCTGTGGCTTCCATGAGATATGTGAAAGATGGAATTCAGGCAGCAAAGTTGGTCATGGACCACACCGAGCATACCCTTCTTGTTGGAGAGAAGGCAACAACATTTGCAATTTCAATGGGTCTTTCAGGACCAACTAACCTGAGCTCACCAGAGTCGATTGAAAAATGGTCAAACTGGAGACAAAACCATTGCCAACCTAACTTTTGGAAAAATATTGTTCCTGCTGGCAATTGTGGTCCATACCATCCTATAAATACTCCAGCATTTGGATCTAAGGACCCTGTTCAAAATACTGTAGGGGAGACTCAAGGTTCCACCTGTCATGGATGGCTCCAAAGCGACAATTTGCTGGAACCGACAGAATCCCATTTCAAGTCCGTTATTAATCGCCACAACCATGACACAATCTCTATGGCCGTTATTGATAAGGTACCTAGCTCATTTAAAAGTAAACTAACTTTTCTACTAATGTGAAACTAAGAAGTTATACTTTGTTAAGATGGGTCATGTAGCAGTTGGCACATCAACCAATGGTGCTACGTTCAAGATTCCAGGAAGGCAAGCATCTTTGCCTGCTGTTGTAAGATTTGAAATTTCTGTAGTCAATAGTCTGTTTATTCAAGACATCCGCAACAATGTATGAATGGTTACAGGATTTATTTGGTCTTTTATCTCCTATATATGAGTCTGTTTGATGGATAAGGATAGCCAAAGTACTGGGTCTTGTTAAATTGATGTTATTCACTGGTATATTTGCAAAGTCACCAGTGAGTGGTTTGTGTTAGTGTTGTTACTTTCTTCATGGCTTGATAGAAATTAACAAAATCGATGGTGCACAATCAGAAGTTGTATCACTTTTGTTTTTGACCGGAAACTGTAGGGGAGGCCCGACAGTACATTTTATTAATAAAGGAAATATTTACAAAGAGAGAGATAAACATGAAAGCGGACTATACGAAGGGCAGGGGTATATGCAAAAGAGAGAACAGTGGAGACTAGGGACTTACGAAGGGCAGGGGTATATGCAAAAGAGAGAACAGTGGAGACTAGGGACTAGGTAGAGAAGCAAGTTGGTCATGCCAAGATTTAAGAGTGTGCAAGTTCCTCCTTCATCCTAATGAGAGAAGTCAGAGGTCATTTTTGAAGTTGTATCACTAATAATGGGATTCATATATGTCGACATATATATTTACAATATTTATCCTACAGGGTTATTACAAGACATATTCGTGGCTTGTTCAGCTTATATTTACACCTGAGTACTACTTGAAGCTGCTTTTTGACATCATATCAACATTCTCAAATACTACATATGCTTAACAACAGAATGACGTGGCAGGCCTCACTTTCCCTTTTTGGTGTTGTGCAACAGCTATTTACCTCTTAATAGGTAATGTTGGGTACAAAGTGTTCAGTACTGACTAATCATTTGATTCCAGGGTAGGTGATGGACCAATACCAGGATCTTCTGCATATGGCGATGATGAAGCTGGGGCTTGTGGAGCTACTGGTGATGGTGATATTATGATGCGCTTTGTTCCCTGGTAATTGAGCAATGACTTCATTCCAAATTTATTAGTCCTTTTTCTGAAGAACTAGCTCAATGCATGCACGTTAGTGCGACATACCTCAGCGGCTTAGTAGAAAATCCAACTTGGTCGTTGATCAGAGTTTGGTTGCCACATCTTGTGTGAATTGGACCTCAAACCCATAGGTAACATCAATTTGTGAACTTCAACTTGTGACAATTACCATGATATACCAATCCAACAATCAAGGCCTTCAGCCATTGTTTGACATGTGTCACATGTTGGGATTCTTGCATAAGGATAGAAACTCGATGTACTTACAATGGCGAAAGCTCGCTGTGCCACCTCAACATCGCTCCTCATCAAGGTTTTGGGTACCGGATTGGAAAAATTTCTCGAGGGGCTCGAAATTTACGGTTACTGCAAAATACCGCGGATTTACCACACGAAATGTTGACCAAATTTTGAATTCAAATTATAGTGGGAAGTGATAATTAAGATATAAGCTCATCTGAAACATGAATTCTGCGGTACCGCAGCGGTATCGCTTTGTTGGAGCACCACAGTTCCATGAGGTTGGTGGTTCGAGTCATCTGCGGCACTTTTTTCTACATATTTTCTCATTTTGATGGAACAAAGCTAATCCACAAAAAGACAAAAATAAACTACTTTGAGGAAGGCACGTGGGACTCGAACTAGGGACCTACGGCCGCAACAACAGTTGAGATCTTAGATTAGATATAGCCTATCTATCTAGATTTGTGCATTTAAATTCTCAAAATTAAAAAAAAAATCGATATTTTTTGCTCGGTAAGCCTATTTTCCGGGGGTGCTCGAGATCTGCGGTTCCGGTTACCGCCCAGTTACCTAAACCTTGCTCCTCGTGCACCTGATGCTAATTGATGCAATATCTAGGCATGCAAACGCTGGTGCTAGAGCACAGTTTGAAGACACATTCTTACTTCCTAGATGTTCTTATTGCACCTAGCGTTAGTTGGGACGATGCTGCAGTGTAGCGCAAGACCTCCCAGTAGTCCTTCAGTTTGGCACATTGTCGCAGCATGATGACTGACGGGACCTCGCTCCCAGAACACCTCCTTGAGCTTCTTCCTGTGCTCACTTACAGACTTCAAAAGCTTCTCCTTGCCCGCGCGCCTCCGCCCAAACTGAACGGAACTACGGGCTGTCGCAGCTGACCTGTCTCCCAGCCAAGAGCTGTTCTGCTATACCATATTTCATTTGGCCCCTCCATAGACATAAGCCATCCCGAGGATATCGAAACAAAGAAACATGGGCATCTGGAGCAATCAAGAACGTGGAATCATCCCAAAAATAAATTGGTGTTCAGCCTCCACAGAGCACGCGTGATCATCTCGCTGTGGCTCCAGCCTCGAGGAGGTCAGCAATCCTCCACTTGCTCTTGTCGGTAGATCTAATTTCGTCCATGTAGGAGTGAATCAAGGTCTACCCTGCAAGACTAGGATAATGGTTACCTTGCAAATCCCAGTTCTGTCCGTGGGTGCCAGTTCTGCTATAGGGAGATCGTGGCGAGCAGGTGATACAACGGCCAAAAACGTGCGGCGATGCGAGATCACGGTGACCTGCGGCCAGGTGACAAGGGAACACAGGGGCACCACGCGACGATGTCTGTTGCAGCGGACAGGCTAGGACGACCGTGCGTAGACCCATGGGGATGCATTTTTTTAGAAATGCCGTTTTTCGAGGAGTTGATTAGGGTTTGAGCGGCCATTTGTTAGTGAATTGTTTTGGCGCTCAAAAACGGGTGTGGGTCGAGGAGATGGTGGGAGCGCGACGAGAGAGGGGGCGAAACAGAGATTTTTTTAGATGGGAGAGATAATTGATTTTCTTGTTGTGATCCCTGGCTTATCAATTAGAACTCATTGGTCACTAGCAAGCTGCAATTTTCTTGAACAGTAGAGACGTGATAGGATGCAATAGTCTGATACTCATGCATCTTTCCCCCCTGTGTAGTGTTACTTTGAAGTTGCGTCGTCGAATATGATGATACTGAACAATGCCCGTATTTTCAAATCCAGTTTTGGGACCAATTATTGCAATATGACTAATTTAAGCTTATGTTAGTTTGGTCCTAGTAGCCCAATGTTCTTGACGGTGCTAGTAGCCCAAGTTAATCAATGGACTGATGAACCGTAACGTTCTTGCAGCTATCAAGTAGTAGAGAGCATGCGGCGGGGGATGGAGCCTCGAGATGCTGCCATGGATGCTATAGCAAGAATTTCTCGCAAGTATCCGGACTTTGTAGGTGCTTTATTTGCAGTTAACAACAAAGGAGTGCATGCGGGGGCGTGCCATGGATGGACATTTCAATATTCTGTCAGGAATGCCAGCATGAAGGATGTGGAGGTCTTCACAGTAACACCATAACATAGGCTGATCGTTAAATGCTGCTTCACCAGTAAGGCCTATTGCTCCATGTTAAGTTCTCTTCATTCGTTCTCATGCTACTGCAACAACATCGTGCGGGGGGTCGTTACCCAGCCATCTCGTTGACCGCAATTTTCTATTGAAACTTCCATGTTGTATGATTGTGATGATGATAGCAGATTCACTGAATGCACTGTAGTCTTATCGAAAATTGGAATTGTACTTGGTCAACCTTTCTCTATGTGCAACCTGTGTGTACTTTATGTTATCTAGAGAGTTTTGTGTGGAATAAGTCGTCTTCAGAGTTGGGAAAGACATATAATGGTTTACCTATATGTTTGCCAGCTTTCAAGATTCTAGTGTGCCTTTTCCTTTGTTTTTTTATTGGATTATTTTCGCACCTTTGCTCCATGATCAGTTTGAGTTTATTGCAGGTTTAGAGTTGACACCCACTAATGAATACTGAGTACATATGTACTGTATGTTATCAACCACTGTTTTTTTTATCTAAAGGGCACTGTGTCTTTCACATGTAAGGGTATTTGCAAGTTTGTCATTATTGTTGAGCGAGCGAGAAAACAACTATGGTATCTTTCCATTCTGTATTATGAAGAGAACAATTACAAGAATGGTACTATTGTTGATAGCTTATCGGACGATGAGAGGTCCCCATCCAAGTTATTGTACACATGGGCAAACATGGCAGATAAATACAAAGTACGAAAAAATATCGTATGCCATGCCGATCCAAATACAGGGGCCAATTTAAAAGCTGGGTGAGGGTGACCGTATTCATCGTTGCACGTCATGGCACGACGGCAAAACGCACGAGCGGCAACGGCAGCGTCATTCGTCAAGGCATCAAGTGGGACTGGAAAATAGAAGATTATTACCTCTTCTAGTCTACTACGTTTAAGAAAATAATTATTCCTAAGTCGACCGTGCTACTACGTTGCATGATGAATGGATTTCTGAATCGTGCTACTACGTTGCACGATGAATGAATATACGCCGTGCTAAGTAGATTTAGGAACACACACTGACACACCCGGTAGAAAATAACCCAGTCTAAACTACTATATTACTGGGAGATCTGCTAATCACATTGTGCCCTCTCCGTGATTTCAGTTTGTAAGGCCGTTCCTTTCTCTGTAATTCGAGGGAAGCTCCGCCAATGCAATGTGCCCACTTTCTTATTATTAGTAAAGAAGCCATTTCCAAAAGAATATACGCCAATGCAATGTGCCCATTTCTGTGGCTGCCCGCCGTCGAACTTGTTAAAAAGATCATGTACTGATAAACATTGTTAGAGGGGATAGTAAACTAAGCGCTTCAACACAAGAAGCATCGGGGGTCCAGAGTGGTGGCTGTTTTTTTTTTTGACGGAAAGAGTGGTGGCTGTTTCATTGTCCAAAAGAAGGTTATATATGCAAGCAACTCCCCAGCTGCAACTCCACAAAACAAAGCAACACATGCCAAAAGGAGCGACGAAAGCTAGTCTCGTGGAGTAAGAAAGCCACCGCAATTCCTTCAGTTGCTCCGTGGAGAAGGAAAGCCTACAAGCCACAGGCCACAGCAAGGTGTTGGAAGCCCAATCAAGCGAAGAAAAAACTGTAGATAGCTAGCAGCCATGCTGATACTCGGGCTTGGGGCGTGCATCATCCCGGCGACGCTCATTTTCGTGCCGCCCCGACGGCTGGTGCTCCTGGTGGCCAAGCTGCAGCAGCTGGAGAAATGCTTCAGGCGGCCAGCAAGGCCGCTGTCATCGGAGTTGCCCCTGCAGGTGCAGATGTCCCCGGAGATGTGGAGCCTCATGTCTAACGCGCACACCATGGCCATCATGGTGTGAAGGCCGGAGCGCGAGGTAGGAGACGGCGTTGATTGGCTTCTTCCGTCGTAAGGTTGGAGCTCGTCAGACGTCAGGATTACTGATCCTCAAATTTCTGAGGGAATCAGCGAAAGGTAACTTACAGTAGCTATTATGTACTCCCTGGGAGTGCTACCTGGGTAGCCTGCGTCTTTTTTAACACCCTGTTCTTTCTTCTTGTTGCCATTGTCATTGTTTCTTCAGGCATCTAGCTTGCTGTAAGAAGGGAAAAATGAACACGAACAGCGCTGTGATTCTGGCTTTGTGTGTGCTTTAATCGTCTTTTCTGGCGTGTTTCAAAGGGGATAAGCTGCAGCCTGAAGGCAAGTGTTCTCTACGGAAGTATGGTGCATGCGCAGTGGCGGAGTACAATTTTTTCTCTCTTGAGGTTGGACAAACTACAAAGAATTAAAAATTATGCATAAACCAAAGTACCCCCATTTCTAAAAAAAAGACACATGATCGTAAAGGAAAGTGCGATGGCACGAGGCAGTGATTGTAACCTGTGGGGCCAGATCACTTAGGGTACGTTTGGATTTTGCCCACACCAGCCCTACCAAAGTTGGCTAGCCAATTATTTGGCGTGGGATTCCACGGCTCAAGGTTGGCCAACAAATTGTCAACAAACCAAACAACTATTGAAACATTTGGCATGTCCAATATTTTGGTAGGGCTAGCTGGGGCATAAACCAAACAGGCCCTTAATCACTACTGTAAGACTTGCACATAAATCCATAGGTATATGTTACATATTAATATAGTCCTTTGTCGAAAAAGGCACTAAATAGCCGTGTTCAGATCGCTCTGGTGATGGGGGAGGCGAATCGTTAGTTGTGCCACTCCTATTCTCCCCACTGACGTCCAATGAAATCGGGGTAAATCCTACTAGGCAGACGGTGGTGGCGGGCTCTCGCCCCTTCCGGCTTCGGAATCTCTGGTCTAGCACGGCATCGCTCCTAAAAGAGCTCGGAAATTGGGACGGTAATTTTTTTTGTGGTGGTATGGTTGTGTCAGATATCAAGGTAGTGCGGCGTTCACTTATGGATCTTGTCAGTGGCAAAAGGATTGAACACAGTACACCAACCATGGCAGCGACTGTGACTTGCAGTATTTTTGTGCTCTGATCAATATTGCGGTTTAGTGCCATTCTGTTGTCCAGGTTAAGGTTGATGCACGGTCGCGGTTGCGGCTAGACAACGAAAGATTTCTCTATGGGATCTCCTTTACACAAGTCTATCTCCTGCTGATGAAGGAGGACATGGATCTGCTAGAGCAGGTCTTAAGGTGGGTTTTGGTGGTGCATGTTACTCTCCCCGTCTTCCGTCAACAAGCTATCTCATATGGGCACAATTTGTTGATCATTTCAAGAACCGTGTGTGTGAGCATTAGTTGGAGGAGTCTGAAATTCCATGTTTCATTGTTCTCGTGCACGTGTGCATATTTGTTGCCGAGTCTTCTTGGACAAGACGCATGCGAGTATGGACACCTCTATGTTAGGTGATATTAAGGTAGAAGGAATGAAGTTGGTGGTCAATCGGATGTGACAACACACGTGGTTGATTTTCGGCAGTGCTTCTTTAGTATCAGGACTGGAAATCTGGGGGGATGATTCTTTTGTCTGTTATACCTCGCAATGGCAGTGCTTTAACACATCGCAATTTGTTGAAGACATTACATGTAATTCTTTGGTCCTGCTCTTCACGGTCAAAACTCATGATATAATCCTTGACTCGATCCGGCGACGGTGACACTTGGGTGTCGTTACCTTCATGAAGCCGTTGATTTTGAAGAACCTTCTTGCGAATCGTGTGTTGTCAGTGAAGTGGTTGATGTGTCTTTGAGTACCGGCAACATGGGACCCATCCCCCGTTCAAGGGGTTGACGTGGTTGGTCCGGGCTCGCTAGATCTAAACCCGTCCTACAGATCCACGCGGGGAGAGCAACCGGAGCAAGCACACCCCGATTTGCATCGCTGACATGGCCTAGAACAACTCACATAGGTCTTCGAGAGGAGTAGTTCGCTGCCATGGAACCACCACACTAGATCTCCAAGGGTTGTTGTTAGTGTGTGTGTGTGTTTCGGCGCGGTGCATAACCGGTGGGTGAGGAAAAGATGAGGGGTGTATAGTTGGCGGCCCGCCGGTGCCGCGGGCCAGTCGACGGTGACAACAAGGGATAGAGGGCACCGGAGGAGTGGGCATAGCTAGGGATATTTTCTAGGTCATCTATTAGACTATTTTTTAGTGAAACTGCAGTGATATAATGGTAGCAAATTCAACATGCAGCATATTGCAGTTGTTGGAAATTACACTAGTCAAGTTTTGTCTTGCAACTACCAAATTAATGTACCACTCTCTCTGTTCTTAAATATAAGCATTTCAGTTTTTTCTCTGTTCGTACATATCGAGACGTATTATATGTCTTGATTCTCTCATTTCAATCCGTATTTTATAATTTGGAAAGGATAAAGTAGATGTGTAGTTTATGTCATCTTCAGACTAGTTTGTGGAATAAGTCATCTTCAGAGTGCGCTGGTAAGGCACCGAATATTTCGAATATATGTTTTGCCGCGACTCACGAGAGCTTTCTCCTTCGTTGTTGTTGCATTGGTATATCGCATGTTTGATTCTTGAACAGTTCGAGCTGTTTTAGTATAACCGTTGTTTATTATGTGATTTCTAGTTGTTTATATTGTCAATCGTTGTAGCTTACATATCTAAAGCCATAATGTAAGCTTGACATTATTGTCGAGGGAGCAAGAAAGCCAATAGGGTATCTTGGAGAAGGTCATAATACGCTGAAGAAGAAAAACTCGTTGGCTATACTTTGGTGTCAACGGTGGCGGTGCCCCTTGTTTTCCGCAGGAAGACCTCATACATGAGATGGTGTGTATGGCTTGAAAACGTATTGTTGTATATTAATCATGTTTGCACGATATGAATGTGTACAACCTACTACCGCGGCAAGAACGTACTTAACAGGGTTGATAAGCTCACAGCTCACTAAGTAAATGTGTTAAAAATAGACCGTGAGTCAATTGTTAGTGTAGTTGTACCTGGCTCGTTACCGTGCGTCCTCAACTCGCGAAGGGCCATCGTTGCCCTGCAGATTTGTTGAAGAGAAACATTACAAAATGACACTCTTCTTGAAGGCATATCCGACGAGAGGTCCCCATCGAAGGTATGTGACGCATGTGTGAAACAGGGCAGATTAACAAAATCCACAAAAAAAAATACGAATTTTGGGGAGACGGTAATCAATTTTCAAATCTGTGTGAGGGTGACTGTAGTCCATTTCTAAATCTGAGTGGGGGTGACTGTAGTCATCGACTCATCGTTAGGACAACAAAACGCGCCAGCGGCGAGTCGGCGACTCCACTATCCATCATCAAGTGGACTTGGAAAACAGAAGGTTGTATTTTTCTAAATCGCTTAAAGAATAGGTTTTTACTAGCTCTATCAAGTTAAATCTAACACGTAAATCATCTACTCCCTCCATCTCGGTTTATAAGTCACTTCTTCACAATTTCTGCGACCAAGGCAGCTCTCTATAGGGTGTGGTTTAGGAAATAGCTAATTGTGCCTAATTATGTTGTAAAATCGATGCAGTATTTAATTGTGGAAACTGAACCATCCGAGAGAGAGGAGGAAGTAGGAATAACCATTGGAAGGGCAATCAAATATTTCGTGGGCCTCCTCCTTAATTCATGAGACTTCCTATACCAAAACTCCTCCTTAATTGCTTATTACGCCCTATGGATCGAAATTACCTGGTTTTGGAGAAGATATAAACCTAGACGGAGGGAGTAACTATTAAATTTTTATGCATGAAGAATCGATGCTTAGAAATAAGGTTTTTATGTGCATTTAGAGCTTTGTTGATTTAATTGGCGGAATTACACCCCTCCGGACCCAGGTACATACTTGTACAACCACCCCGGCACCCGGGTACTAACTTGTAAAACGAGGGTACAAATGCGCCTATATATCATTTTTTGTAGAAATTCGAAGTATTCTGAATCTGTTTTACACTGAAAGATGATCAGGTATTCTACTCGTGTAAAAACTTCGACCAAAAAATTATGCTCATTGACTCAGGGTGCAATGAAAGTCATTCTTAGACGAAATGTTGGGTACGGGTAAAATACTTGATAATGTTTACTCGAATGCCTGTTTCAGTATTTTGAACTTTCTCAAATTCCTTTTTTTTTGTTGCATATTGGGTGCAACGGAACCCAGATGCCCCCCCCCCTCCCTACCCACTTTACCATTGATTTTTCAAGATATTGGGTGCACTAATGCTCTTGAGGTGGGCCACAATTCTTGGAAACCCCGAAACTGATAGGTTGCCCCCATGTTCTTATTCTTGATAAACAAAAGATATTTCTACAACTAACCTGTCTGTCTAACAAGGACTGCCAAAACACTAAGTTTAAAAAGAGCATGGACTCATAAAAGTCACAACAATTATTAGAGGGGGTAGTAAACTAAGCGCCACCATATGCCAATTATCATCCGGGGTCCAGAGGAGTGGGCGTTCGCGTTTCTTTATCCAAAAGAAGATTATATATGCAAGCAACTCCGCAGCTGCAACTCCACAAAGCAAAGCAACACTTGCGAAAAAGCAATGGAGAAAGCCACCTAGCTCGTGGAGTAGGAAAGCCACACAGCAACTTAATTTGTTGCCCCGTGGAGAAGGGAAGCTTGGAAGCCCGATCAAGCGAAGCAGAAGCATCGAGCAGCCATGCTGATACTCGAGCTTGGGGCATGCATCATCCCGGTGACGCTCATTCTCGTGCCGGCCCGGCGGCTGGTGCTCCTGGTGTCCAAGCTGCAGGAGCTGGAGAAATGCTTCAGACGACCGAGGCCGCTGTCATCGGAGATGGCCCCGGAGATGTCTCGATGTGGGGCCGCGTGACGACCCTCCACACGATGGCCTACATGGTGTGAAGGTTCAGGGCTTCGGGCTGGGTGCGCGCGCTCTCCTGCCGAAGCGCTGGAGGCCGCGGATGCGCAAATGGCGAGACATCCTCGAGCTTCGTTCGTCGTGAGGTTGGAGCTCGTCAGGATTACTCGTCCTCAAGTTTCTGCGAGGCTAAGCCAGCCAAAGCTAGCTCTCAATAATTAATTGTACCACGGGGTTGTAGCTCGTGACTCTGTGAATACCTCTCAATCTTGTCGCCACTGTCATTGTTTCTTCAGACATCTTGCTGTGGAATGAAAACACAAGGCCCGAGTGATTGTGGCTTCATGTGTTTTACCAATCTTTTTTGTGAAATGCATTTCGAAGCGCATAATTAAGCTGCAACCTGCAGGCAAGTGTTACTGTACGGAATTACGTTGCAGGTGAACGAAGCGTAATTTACCCCCGACAAGTGCAAGGCGACAGGATGGCGTTCTCAGATCTGAAGCCCTGTAGAGCTTTTTTTTTTAGCTAAAGGGTTTTATTACTCAAAAGTTTGGAGTATTACACCCGGCCTCTGCATAACAAATGCACACAGCCGCAAACCAACGAACATAGTAAAAGAAAGTGCTAGAAAAGACGAATTACAATCCTCAGAGTATGTAAAACGCCTATGATATGACCAACTGAACAGCCTATGGAGGACCAATCCGGCGATCAAGCGGCCACCCATGTTGTGATAAAATGTCCCTTGCCACCTCTCCAAGCGTGCACACGCCTCCGTAAAGAGGTCTTGATGTCCCAAGCGTTGTAAGGTGGACCACGTACGGAGAGTAGTTATGCATCGGTAGAGTACCTGCAAGAGAGAAACATTTTTGTCATTGAAAACCTTGTCATTTCTACTAAACCAAAGCGACCATATAACGGCAATCGCTCCCACCCTAATAACCGTTCTAAGCTTTTTATATATCCCATGTAACCAATTGCCAAACACATTTGCAACGGACTTGGGAGGATATAAGTTAGATGCTATTTGGATAGATGACCATATAGAACGGGCGAAATCACACTCGAAGAATAAGTGTTTTATTATCTCTTGTTTTGAACAAAACATACACTTTGTACTTCCATGCCAATTCCGTTTGACAAGGTTATCTTTAGTTAAAATGACACCCTTACGAAATACCACGAGAAAACTTTTATCTTAAGTGGAATCTTCATTTGCCATATTTTTCTATTAGCATCGACTGGAATATCAGAATGCACAAGCGCTCTATACATGGAATCTACTGAGAATTTTCCATTCCCGCATAAGTTCCACCGGAATTCATCGGAACCTTGTGTGAGTTGGATAGGTTCCAACCGTGCCAGCAAGGCATTCCAAGACGTTAATCTTGCATCGAATAAATCACGTCTGAACGTCACACTGGGGGAGAAGACTGCATAACAGTGGCTATCGTATCCCCTTTGTGACGTACAATATCGTATAAATCCAGATATTGCTCCCGGAGGGTGGTAGAGCCTAACCATTTATCCTCCCAGAATCTAATCTCCGAGCCATCCTTAATATTAAAAACGCCAAAGCGAAAGAAATGCTTCTTAGTCGCCATCAGCCCAGCCCAAAAGTGAGAGTCACCAGGTTTCCATATCACCTGTGATACCGCCTTTGTGCCAATATATTTTCTTTTAAGGAGCGTTTGCCAAATACCATCTTCGGTCAGCAGCTTGAATAGCCACTTCCTAGGGCGGAGTTCTTGATGCCAAGATCATGGATACCCAGCCCTCCCTCATCCTTTGGTCGGCAAACCACATCACATTTAGCCAGTCGATACTTCTTTTTCTCACCATCCCCTTGCCAAAAGAATCTTGATCGAAAATAATCCAGTTTATACAGGACCCCTTTTGGCAATTGGAAGAAGGATATCATATACAACACCATGTTTGTGAGTACCGAATTAATGAGAACCAACCTTCCACCCAAAGATAGTAATTTACCCTTCCAGCTAGCGAGCCTCGCTTGCAGACGTTCCTCGACGTGTCTCCATTCTGCATTAGTCAGTTTCCTATAGTGTATTGGAATCCCCAAATACATTATAGGGAATTGACCTTGCTCACAGCCGAACATATCAGCATACTGAGCAGCTGCCTCCTGTGCATCGCCGAAGCAAAACAATTCGCTTTATGGAAGTTGATTTTTAATCCAGATAATTGTTCGAATGCTGACAATATCAATTTTAGATTTGCCGCTTTATCTAAATCGTGTTCCATAAAGAGAATGGTGTCATCCGCATATTGAAGGATAGAAAGACCCCATCGACGAGGTGAGGGACAATTCCTTCAATTTGGCCATCCGCTTTTGCCCGCTCAATCATGATGGTCAACATATCTGCCACTATATTAAATAGTATAGACGATAGTGGATCACCCTGTCTTAAGCCCTATTTTGTTTGGAAGTAGTGTCCGATGTCATCATTGACTTTTATCGCGACACTTCCCCCTCCAACAAAGCTGTGGATCCATTCGCACCAGGTATCCGAGAACCCTTTCATTCTCATGGTCTGTAGCAAGAATGACCACTTTACTTTATCATAGCCTTTTTTCAAAATCAATTTTAAAAATAACCCCATTAAGTTTCTTCGTATGCATTTCATGTACAGTCTTGTGGAGAACCACAACCCCATCCAGGATATTCCTCCCTTGCATAAAAGCAGTTTGGGTAGGCTTCACCACATGATCTGCTACAGAATTCAACCTAATGGTCGCTACTTTTGTAAAGATCTTGAAACTAACATTCAGGAGGCAAATGGGTCTATACTGCTGTATCCGCTCAGCCCCCTGAACCTTAGGTAACAAGACGATTTCCCCAAAGTTTAGGCGAAAAAGTTTGAATTGTCCAGCATGTAAACAACCAAACAACTCGACCAAGTCGGGCTTAATGAGTTCCCAAAAATGCTGGTAAAATTCAGCTGGGAAACCATCAGGCCCAGGTGCCTTATTATGCTCCATTTGGAAGACAGCTTTGCATATCTCTTCTTCAGAGAAGGGTGCGATAAGCAAGTTGTTTTCCTCCGGAGTTACTTGGGTGATATCGTCAGTTCGTGCCTCATCAAGAGAGAAGTTTCCTTCTTCTGGAGCGCCGAAAAGACCTTTATAGTAGCTAGTAATATAATCCTTGAGCATGTCCTGGCCTTCGATCAGACCCTCATCTTGATGAAGAGAATGCATGAGTTTCCTCCTATGTCTGCCATTAGCGACATTATGGAAGTATCTCATATTCGAGTCTCCTTGCAAAATGAATTGTGCCTTAGATCTTTGGTACCATTTAAGCTCTTCTTCTCTCAACATCCGCCCACCTGCTCATTCGAGTGCCATTTTAGGTCACTCTCATTTGCTGATAAGGGACGCGATTCTGCGAGTTTGTCGAGCTCATCAATAATGGCACACATGCGCTCCTTTTCTTTCTTAAGCATACCAGTTGTGTGTCGTGCCCATCCACGCAGGAACTTGCGTAAATTACGCATCTTTCCATTCCAACGTTTGATAGCGGTGTCACCCACAACCGGGTGAGCCCATATCCTTTTCACTAAATCATCAAAACCATCGCGTAGCAGCCATCCTAATTCGAATTTGAATTGGGGCTTAACGGACGACTTCAATTCAACCAGTAGAAAGGAATATGGGGGCATGATCTGAAAAAGCTTCAATTCGTTCTAAAGCCCGGACCGATACCAATGGATATTTATCCTCCCATCAGGAATCCATTAGTACCCGGTCCAACTTTTCGAATGTCGGCTCTGGGAGACTATTAGCCCAAGTAAATTGTCTCCCCGTCATATGAACCTCCCTTAGAGACAAGCTATCAATTACAGCATTGAATAAGAGAGATCAATGACCATCAAATCTGCCCTTACTTTTCTCATGACGGTATCTCAGCATGTTGAAATCCCCACCTATAAGAATAGGGTGTGGGTTATCCTTAGCTAAGTTAACCAATTCTCGAAGGAAAGCAGCCTTTAAATCTTCTTGGGCGGCACCGTACACAGCAACCAAACTCCATACAAAGTTGTCGGATTTGTTTCGGATGTGGAACTTGATGTGGAACTCACCATCCGAACGATCCAACAACTCCATGGTATCAGTTTTTATGTCGAGTAACATGCCACCCGATCTCCCTCGAGGGGACAAGAATGCCAAGTGAACTCCACACCACCGGAAAGGCGATCTAGTAGAGTACTTGGAAAATCTCGTCTACCCGTCTCAGAAATAGCCAAAAAATCCAACTTGTAATCCCTCACATGATGCGCAATATTTAAATGTTTAGCCAAGTTGCCTAGACCTCTGCTATTTTCAAATATGCCATTCATTGGGAAACTATTGGGGATTTCGACTTTCTCCCACTTTTGCGGGAAGATTGGTTCCTTTTATGTTTAGCGGATTTAGATTTCCGGCCGGTAGCATAGAGATTGATGACCCACAAGTATAGGGGGTGTATCGTAGTACTTTCGATAAATAAGTGTGTCGAACCCAACGAGGAGCAGAAGGTGTTGACAAGCGGTTTTGATGAAGGATTCACTGTAAATGCTCACAGACAAGTTTTTAGGAGTTTTTGATATGACAGATAAATAAAGTACAAGTAAATAAAATGCAGTAATAATAGTTGCAGCGAGTGGACCAATCCTTTCTACAGCAAAGGACAAGCCGGTTGTTGTACTTATAATGACCAAACGTTCTTGAGGACACACGTGAATATTGTCAAGTGCTTTCGCTTCATATAGTTGATTAATCTTCATTGTTCTGATAAGTGGTGTGTGGGTGAACCTATGCTAATGCACCACCCTTCTTAGGACTAATACATACTTGTGATTATACCCCTTGCAAGCATCCGCAAATACAAGAAAGTAATTAAGATAAACTAACCACAGCCTTAAACTTTGAGATCCTGCTATCCTCATGCATCGATATACCAACGGGTGTTCAGGTTTCTGTCACTCCGGCAACCCCACAATTGGCAAACGAGTACACAATGCATTCCCCTAGGCCCATAAAGGTGAAGTATCATGTAGTCGACGTTCACATGACACTACTAGAAGAATAACACCACAACTTAAGCATCAAACCATTAAATATTACTCACATAGTTCACTACTAACATCAAGACTTCTCCCATGTCCTCAAGAACTAAACGAACTACTCACAAGACATCATACGGAACATGATCAGAGGTGATATGATGATGAATAACAATCTGAACATAAACCTTAATCCAATGATTTCACCCAATAGCATCAATAACAAGAGTAATCAACACCGGGAGAGTTTCCCCTATGAAATAAACAAGGCTCTGCCCTAGATGTTACAGCGGAGACGGGGTGCAGCGGCGGTGATGATGATGTTGGCGGTGGAGATGATGATGATGATGATCCCGATGAAGTCCAGCTCGATGACGGTGATGATGGCGACGATTTCCCCCTCCGGGAGGGAATTTCCCCCGGCAGATTTCTTCCTGCAGGGGAGCTTTTCGCTCTCTGGTGTTTTTCGCCTCGTGGAGGCGGCGAAATATTTCGATGGCCGTCCCCCGTGTGTTAGGGTTCCCAGGGGGTCAAGTACACGAAGGGAGAACGGCTGAGGTGGGCCAGGGCCCCCAAACCACTTGGCGGCGCGGCTGGTGGGCCCGCCGCGCCAGCTGGTGAGGAGGGCCCACCTTGGCCCTTCTCAGCCTCCCCTTTTGGCCTCCTTCATCATCTGGTAAAATAGGGACTTCTATATGTCTCCTTCGATTTATTGATCTTCAGAAATAGTGCATCTCGACGGTGCTTTTTCCAGCAGAATCCTGACTCCGGTGTCCAATTCTCCATTATTCATCAAACATGCAAAATAGGTAAAATAACATAAGTAACACTTCTAAATATGAAATATATCGATGAATAGCAGTAAATTATGATATAAAATAGTGATGCAAAATGGACGTATCAACCCCCCCCCCCCCCAAGCTTAGACCTCGCTTGTCCCCAAGCGAAAACTGAGCTCAGTAAACATGACCACAAGTTTATGGAGCAAAGTGTCGATAAATAAAATACGGACAAGAAGCATCACATTCATTGATACACAAGTCATTCTAGACAGCAACTTCCCTTCATATAATCTAACTTGAAATAAGTAAAGGGAGCCACGATGAAGTGCATAAAGTGAACCATGATTGGTGAAGGCAAACTTAAACTCTTGGTCAGAGAACAATTAACAGATCATACTTATCTTTCGAGAAGAGTCTTTATATCAGAGCTTATATAGCAGAACTTACACGCCTTAATCATAACAGTCTCCTTACAGTCATTGATAACTTTCAAAGTTATATTCATTCGGATGAAAGCTATTGTGCGAAACAAGGAAATGAGAGATATGATTAGAAGTATCAACACATATAACTAATTGGATCTCAACAACTCAAATGCTTGCTTGAGATAGAGAGGAATGGGTTTACTGACTCAACAATAATGTAAAAGATAGGCCCTTCGTAGAGGGAAGCAGGGATTAAATCATGTGCTAGAGCTTTTAAGTTTTGCAAAGAATATAGAGAGTATGAAAATAGTTGTTTGAGCTATGCATGTCGTTGTCAACGAATCGTAGTAAAGTGAACACTAACCCCTTGTCAACCAGACTTTCAAGAGCGGCTCCCATGAAGGACGTTATCTCTACCAGCAAGGTAGATCATCCCTCTTCTCTTTTGTTTACACATGTATTTTAGTTTCTTTATAGTTGACACTCCTCCCAACCTTTTGCTTACACAAGCCATGGCTAACCGAATCCTCGGGTGTCTTCCAACATTCACATACCATGGAGGAGTGTCTATTTGCAAATTAAGTTGCTTACTGATAAATCAGGGCAAAACATGTGAAGAGAATTATTAATGAAAGTTGTAGTTAATTGGGACTGTGTCGGGGGAATACTTTCTGGATTAACCCGCGGCCCAGTGTGACTTAACTTACTCGCACGGATGAAGGCCCACTTGGGAACAAGCCCAATATTGAACCGCCATAAGGAGAAAGATCTAGAAGACAACTCCCGGAGGACGTGAAGACCAAGTAGTCTCCGAGTAGGCCTTTGTGGATGTATTCCTTATGGGAAAGATTCCTTTGTAACCTAGCGAGCCTCTGTGTATATAAAGAGGACTCGCAGGACTTAGAGCGGGTTAAGCTATCAAGCCCCAAACCCTAGCTTATACGGCGAGTACCAGATCGGATCGCCTCCATTGTAACACCTCGATTATCATATCAATACCAATCTAGGGTAGGCAGGAAGTAGGTCTTTTACCTCACATTGAGGGGGCCGAACCTGGGTAAATCTGTGTTGATCTTTGTTCCTGCGATCCCAAGCTCGGAGATGCTTGACTCGCGTAATCCCACACCTACGAAGTCATCTATGACACCTGACGTGACAAACCCACGACAGTTGGCGCCCACCGTGGGGCCTGCGGTCAAAAGCGTCACGTTCCGCGCAGGATCGAAATCAGGCTTCAAGGACATCGCCATTGGCCAAGTTGAAGACATCAATGGGGTCCCCTTCATCGACGACTCAGAGTGGGGACCCGAGGCAGATCGCATCGAGTTCGGATACATCGTTCCCATCGGATCAGTAAAAGTTTTCGTCGGATCCGTCAGTCGCAGATCTATGGACGCGACTCAAGGAAGCGAATCGGTGCAGGAGCTGCGGCCGGTTAGGGTCCGCGTGTTGGAGGAGCTACAACAAGTTACAGCGAGATTGCCCATCCCCTTCCCATCAAGACCTGTTTGGGGATCCCTGCCAAATCAGGAAGGAGATCTCAAGATTGAAGAGATTGGAGCTATTAGGATGGAACTCTGTGAAGAGGCACAAAGACTCGTGGCTGAGCGCGAGAAACTCCAAGAAGAAGGCCGACGACTCCGCCACTGCCAGCCAAAGCACCAGGCGGTGCGAACCAAGATGACGTCTGTGCGCAAGAAACTCCAAGAAGAAGAGCGGCGTTTCCGTCGTTGGCAGCAAAAACATCAGATCAAGATAGGCAGAGAAGAGAGAAAATCACAGCTCCGCGGCGACCCAGAGAGCAACGTGCACGCCGCAGTAGGCATTAACCTATTTTGTGACAGTCAGAGTGTTATTTACCTTACTAAGGATAAGATGTTCCATGAGAGAATAAAGCACATTGACGTCAAATACCATTATGTGCATGATGTTGTTGCACAAGATAAATTGAAAGTATGCAAGATAACCACTCATGATAATAAAATTTGATCGACTGAATGAAGAAAGTAGAAGGGACAAGAAATGTAAGGCCGGAAAATTTATCGACTGAATCAAGAAATTACAGAGACGCAATAAAAAATATACAAATTATTTTCTATATATGTGTTAACATGTCTTTTATAACACATATTTCGTTCACCGTGATAAACGGGTATAAATAAAAACAGTTCTGATTTGGAAGTGGGACGGTAGCGGATTCGAATCATGTCAGCTTATATCGATTTTGGACGTGGTACCGTAGAGTACTCAAAATAATTGATCCAAAACGGTCATATCTCAAAATAATTGATTCAACAAAATCAAACAGGAAAAGACATGGTAAGAAAAAATAAGGCGATGTATACTACATGAGAATCACCTTTATCTTTTTTCCTGGTTCATTGAAGCGTTTTTCAACAAAACTCTTATACAATAAAACTCTTATACAATGACAGCGACAAATTCTTTCCAAAGGAACATGCAGGTAGTTTAAAAAAAAGGAACTATGCAGGTCTAGTCCCCAATTTGTTCTAAGTGATCATGGAGTTTGCCGATAAGAGGTGTTAGACTCAAAGTTATATCTTCCAGCTTCCCAAACAGTATGGGTAATCTTTCATTTTTCGAGACACCGCTGATGTAGTTTGCTGACCCAAATACCAAGTGAACCACCCCTAAACAGAAATCAAAACATGAGGCTACAACTACAACACATACAACAAAGCAAAACAAGTCATAATCTGAAGGTCATATAGGACCACATGCTTAGACCGGGCATCGATAGCGCACTTCAAGCTCTCCTCCCACATCTTCATCAATCTGGTTAGCGAGGAGGTGAGGTCCATGCTCCAGTTCTACAGAATCTAGCACATGGCCAAATTCCCAACAGTCTCTGCACCTCCAGCAGTCCGTGCACGCCGAAGGAGGTATTCCTAGAAAGCCTTCACTCCGAGCAACACCTGGTTCACGCCCACGCCCACCCGATCCGTCAGCTTAATGCCGACGGCGAACACCACCGCACACCAGCTCCTCTCTTCTTGTTCCTCCTCGCCATCTTCACGAGGGGCCTTCTCACCAACACGACGGCTAGGCTTGAAGGTTTTATTTGTTCATTAAGCAGTACATCCTTTGAGCTCCTACAAGGCTGGGATGGTCTCTGGCCGACCCATCAGCACACGTCGTAGCAGGATATGTGTGTCGCTGTTCTCATCTTCCTTGGCTCACATCGCACTGAACAAAAAGGATTTCATACCCGCACATTAGTCTTCTGACGACATGTTTAGCTTGACATTAAGAACATATTCTGAACCTATTTAAATCGCCAGCCTAGAGAATTTTATGAACTATTTCAAGATCTATAAAGCAAAAGGCTGAACAAACATGAACTGAATTGATGTAGTGACGACTATGAATATAAACGAGCAGCTAGAACCAGAATTTTTCAAGCCATTTAATTATCGATAAACCAGAAATCTAAGTAGACCACGAATATTTCTGAAACGCTACGATAGTATCAACGCAAGTAGCAACCATTCCCCAACTGGTAAACTGTGTGTGTGATGAATTTCGCCCAGCTATATCTATACCTGTCATCGAATAAAACCACAAATTCGGAAGTTTGAACTCACCTGGCATAAGGAGACCGATGCAGCGGAGACCATGGAGGGAGGAAGGAGGCGGCAGCTTGCGTGCGGAGGCGACAGAGCAGGGTTACGGTCAGGGAAAACGGACGCCGACTCCAATCTGGAGAACGGTGGTTCCCTCTGTGCGTCTCCTGTCGGCTGTCGGCCGCACGCGGCTTGAAGCTGCCGTGCGTGGGGCGAGCTCCCCTCCTCTGCTGGCGGCTCTTCTCTTCCTCCATGGGAACGGCCCCGGAGAGCAGGACGTCCAGATCCAATGCACGTACAGCAGCTAGGAGAGGCACGAAGGAGGAGTGGTTGCTTCGTGGATTCCGCCGGCCGCCGCTGCGTCGCCGTCGGTCGCCACAGCTCAAAGGAGAAAGGGGAAAGGGCATCGGTTGGAGGCGTGTGTACTGCGGGTTGATTTGTGAAGGCTTTGGGGGACTAAAGTGCAAAACTACGGCGACGGAAAGAAAAAATCCAACCGGTAAGTTCAACTTGGCGGTGGCATAGGGACAATATTTTCTGACTCAGCCTAACAATGCAGGGCAAAATTGGAAAATTTAAAAAACGTACCGCGACCATCACCACCTCTAGGCATATATATAGTAGAGATAGCACCAGTTGGAGACACGCGAGCTGATAAGGAAGCTCGCCATGCGATCGACTTACTACAAACTGCTGCTTTACAACAAGCAAATATGTATGGTGTCACGCCCAATGAGCCACAAAACGAGGTGTCATGGGGAGGAGAAAAATACAGCGTCGAAGAAGTGGTCAACCAGTTAGCAGGTTTGCAGGTATCATTGGAAAAAGAAAAGAAGATAGAAGGCGAGTCGCGGATGACTGGAGCGACTCAGCCATCCCAGATTGAAGCTGATTCAGATGAAGATTCAGCGCCAGTGAGCTCCTATTCATTATTGAAAGGACCAGCATGCTTTGGAGAGGAAATACGGCTCACTCGCTTCCCCTGAACTTCGGTGAGTCGCAGCGAGTCACCACCTATCGCGGCGACCAGGACCCTGTTTTATGGATAGAAGACTATGAGGCAAGCATGACAGGAGCTGATGTGACTCAAGAAATACGTGCAAAATACTTCCACTTGGTGATACAGGGAGAAGCTAGGGATTGGCTATTAAGGCTGCCATCAAAATCAATAAACACATGGGAAGACTTGAAGGACAAGTTCATTCGCAGATTCCAAACAGAAGATATGAAAAATCTTAGACAATGCATTCAAAAAAGGACGAATCAAGCGGCGACTGGATCAAGAGAGTCGCGGAGATCCTTGGCTCCGCCAAAAACTTAACAGTACAAGCTGCAATACAAGCTATGAGGAAGAACTGTAGATTCGAGCCGCTGGTGCACAAATTAAGTCGCGCTGAGCACAAGATTGATAGTTTCGACCAGCTTTTGGCAACGGCTGACAAGTATGCAAAGACAGATAGAGGGACAGGCGGCTTATCACAGAACCCAACGGGGAAACTGCCAGTCGCGAAGACAGAACGTCGCGCACATCAGATGCAAGAGCAAGGGAGTGATGAGGCCTTACCCCCTAATAACTGCAAGGGGATCTTCGACGTGCCTTGCGACTTACATCGCAGGAGAGATGGCAGGCCAGCGGGTCACACAAAGGCGCAATGTCATTATTACCGGAGGTGGAAAGAAACGACACGCCAGATACAGCTCGCAGCAGATCGATGCACCACAAGAATAAATCTAGCTCTCATCAAGAGCCTGACGTTTTACCTAGAAGAAACATAGGACAGTTTCATACAGTGGAGGTACAAATGACGGATGGACCAGAAGAACAGTCAGATTTCAACGCCAGAAAGGTATCGTCGCTGGACAGAGCAATCGGTTATTTGGAGTCGCGGCGATCACCCCCAGAAGTAAGAGATCCAGGACAGCCAGCTCTGGTGGTCACGCCAGAGGTCGCGGGATACAAGTTAAGTAAGGTCCTAATGGACGGAGGAGGAAGAGTAAACATCCTATATCAAGACACGCTTCGAAGAATGAATATACCCGAGACAAGGCTGCGACCATCCAGGAAAGAAATTCAAGGAATAATCCCAGGAGCTGTTACGCGACCAATCGGAAAGATAACACTTAAAGTTAGCTTTGGAACAGAGCGGAACTTCCGCTCAGAGCTCCTAGACTTTGAGGTTGTAGCAGTCAAAAGCTCATATCATGCAATCTTTGGAAGAGAAGCCTATGTCAAATTTACCGCTCGCCCCTGCTACGTCTACCTACAGTTAAAGATACTAGGACCAAACGGTGTTATTACAATATATGGAGACAGACAGAGAGCATTAGAATGCGAGAACGCAGGCTCAGTACTCGCAGAAGAAGCTTGTATCGCCAACTCTTCACATGGGTATCAGTCGCAGATCGGTGATCGCAGCTCAAAACGAGTCGCGTTGGAGGTACCGCGGAAGCGGCCAACAGGATGCAGCCACCGGATGGTAAATGCCCACCGAGAAGTCGCGCATCAGCAAAATAATGCCCTAGAAGTCGCCTTGATACAAAAAGAAGACAAGAGATGGCGCATGTGCATGACCCAGCCTCGATCAACAACTCCAGCCAAAGGGGCTCAGTTATCGTGAGATCTTACAAAGCAAACTCAGTTCAACATAAGTCGCAGCTCAGTGCGGCTGATCGCCCAACACAATGACTTTCTACTTCAACATGAGACATACATCGGAGCTATCATGCTCGACCCGAGTCGCTTTCAGCGACTCAAAATTGAACCAATCAGGTGTTCAACCCACTCCGTCAGGAGTATTAATTCGCAACTAAGTGCGATGAGTATCAAGTATGCATGGCCTGCGGGGAATAGAAAACCCGCATTAAAGGGCCTGCATCATCATGTAACACCCTGTAAAACATTGAGTGATTATGAAATAAAGCCGGCACCCTTGACATTCAAGGGTTTGTCGTTTCGCCTCAACTATAATTGAGTCGCTGAGTCTTTTGAATTTCATATATCACTGACCCTTGAGGGCTCCTTACGAGCATCGCGAGTACCAATCGCACCTCAAATTTTGCCAAACTAGTGGCAATCCTTAAGCTAGAAGCGTCTTGCATTATGCGGCCAAAGTACTGGGGTGTGGCGTCAATCGAGCTTGATTGCCTATCATGGCCGCTCTCGACCCTGAACACACATGTTCCTAGGAAATACTGAGCCGCGCGAGCGTCTACTTAATGGAATTATCAAGAAAAGAACCTGCTTATAGGTCACAAAAATACAGTTTATGATACATGAATATCTTACAGACTAACGGGCATGTCCCACATTATTTATTTTTCCTCTTCCGAGCAACAAGAGTGGGAATTGGCGCGGCTTGTCTCGCAGTCGCAGCCGCAGGTGTCCTAATAACCAGGGCGCCGTCGACGAAGCAGAAGGACCACCAGATACTATTGCTGGAGTGGCAGCCCGAGATGACTCAGCTCCTGAGGACTTTTCCTTGGACACCTTGCTCCCATCAAGATTGAATTTATCAAGATAAGTGCCCAAGTCTAAGTTATCAACAAATTTTGTGGCATACCCGCGCATCCCTTTCCAGATATCGAAGTACTCGCTTATTGGCAATTCAGTATCATCTGCGCTCATCGCCAGGCCGTGGCGAGCAACCTTGCCAACATCTATCTCTGGATAATATGCTCGAAGCAATGTCAAGACATGCGCGGCTCCGGCGCGAGAAGAGGATCGTTTCCAATCAGAGACATAATGTGGAGCCTTGAGCAGTTTATTATCCAATACTCGCAAGATGTTGGGCCATCAGTCGCAGGAGTGATTACCGTCATAACTTCCTTGGTAACCTTTAAGAAGCGCTGGCTGAGGTCAGACAGATATACCAGTTGATCCTTCAAATTGGAGCGGGACACTGGGGCCTCAGGTCCTATATCAAAGAAAAAAAGGCAAGAAACAAGTCAGAGACTAACGAGTGGTTACCCAAAATATGTATGATTAAAGGAATACAAGACCAACCAGCAAGCTGCAGGACGGCTGATTTGACCATGGAGCCAAAACCCTCAAAGGCTTTGAGCAGCGAGTTATATTTCTCATCTCGCGCGGCGAGTTCCTTTGCGTGGTCTCCCTTCAGGCGATCAATCAATTCAGATTTAAGAGCCAGCCCTTCTCGCAAAGATCTAATGACCTCGTCTTTCTCCATGAGTCGCTGCTGCATATCAGCTTCAAGTTCTTTAAATTGCTCTTCGCAGGAGTCGAGTTGACCTTTGAGAGATTTTATTTCCTGATCTTGGTCCCTAATGACCTCATTATGCTGCTCCAGGCGAGACTGCATCATTTCAGGATGGTCTATGGAAATGCCTTTACCCTTTATTGAGCATCAAGCAAGGATAGTTCACGCTGAAAACAAACAGAGCAAAATGAATAGGTAAATTATCCAGGAATTTGGGGGCTCGAGATTTGAAGCAAGGAAAAGAATCAACACCCCGTGCGATGACACAAGGTTTTGATCCTTGGGGGCTACGGTATATGTACCTGGCGACTTGAAGAAAATTGCTCAACTAAGCCGCGCAGCAGAGCAGCATGCTTGTCTCCAGGAGAAATTATGGCATCTGCGATTGACTTAGAACTACTTCCTGGAGCTGGAATTCTATTTTCAGTAAATATCCTACCAGCAGCGGGAGTTGTGGATGGAGCCGCGGCTGGAGTCGCAGTAGGAGCCGCATCTGCAATACCTTCCTCCAGGGAAGGCCTTGGATGAGTCGCAATATTACTGTTTCCCACGTTTCATCAACAGCATCATCCTCGCTCATAGCTTGCTGAGAAGAAGCGGGGTGAGAATTAGACCTGGTACCCTCCTCAGACATGGCTCTGCAAAACATTAATGGGTTAATAAGCTGACCTAGCAGAGTCGCAACATTGAAAGGAAGGTGAACCATACCCAGAGGCGGCACAGATACTTTTCATCAGGCAACCAGAGGAAGGAGAAGATAAACCTTGCAAATCTGAACCTGCAGAATATGAAAAGAAGTGGTTGTCAGCAAATATGCAATCACGAAAGGAAAAGGAGAGAGTCGCAAATAATTACCCGAGCTTATTGAAAAGCAGTCCTTTGCTACAGCTTCGATGTGAAAGCAGCTTTGTTGGGATCAGTAAGTTTTAAAGATTTGGCAGATTTTGTTTCTACTAGTAGCGCCAAGGCTTTGCGGCGTTTTTCGGGCTGCGTGGGATCTTCTGAGCTCTAGCATAAAATACGTTTCGAGGACCTGCGAGGCACCTCAGGAAGTTCCAGGAAAGGAGTATTTGGAGTCGAAGACAAAAGAGCGTCGGCCTATTTGTTGTTCCTCTTCAGAAGCACTACCCTCGTGCATAGCTGTATCTTCGTCAAAGGCTGCGGCTTGCCTTGACAACTCAGCCACGGTTCCTTGGTTCAAGTCGACGTCCTCTGAAGGAAGAACCCAGAAATAGTGATCGATTTGAAAAGGAGCTCAGGTCAGAAATAATCAATTTTTGGGAAAGGAATTTTCGAGGAAACAAGTGACAAGTAAACATTACCACAAAAGGCTTGTGCTCAGCCCAGAAGGGAGCAAGTCCGACGTTGTCATACGAGTCAATATCCTCGTCCGTCACTCGGCGAATGAAATTTATCCGCTCCCCTTTGTCCCAATCTTCAGGGCAAGTACGATCAACGTCATTTGCATGACAGGTGAAATCCATCATAAGTCGCAAGCGGCGACTCACAGGTTGAATCCGCCACTTAGTCCAACAAGATATAAGGTCCAATCCGGTGAGACCATGGAGTGTCAGTGCCCTCACCTTATCCAAGAGGGATTCGATAAAGGGCAACGAAGAAGGATCAGGTTTAGAAGACAGAGCATCGGTAGCCTTGAAGGGAAGAGGAGACCAAAGAGGAAAAGGAATTTCACCCTCAGGAGAAGTGTTTTTACAATAGAAGAATGTCCTTTGCCACTCCTTGATTTTCTTGGCGAGAGTTAGTTTTGGGAAGATACTACCCCTACGGCGTTGGAAGGAAATGGCGCCGCATTGGAGAAAAGGACCATCTGTGGTTTCCCTTTGACTATTGCAATTGAAAAGAGCAAGCCAGAAATCTATTGAAGGCGGGACGCCCAGATAATCTTCGCAGAGGACGTGGAAGTTGCTAACTTGCAACATTGAATTAGGGCCGATATCATGGAAGCGAAGACCTAACTGCTGCATCAAGGAACGGAAGAAGAGAGAGCCCGGGGGCTTGAACCCGTGCTCAACATGCTCCGCAAAAATCACTATCTCTCCTGGTTGAGGATTGGGGATTACCTCCTCACCGGCCGCTCGCCATTCGCATTGATCTTTTGGTGGAAGAAGGCCCGTGCAGATAGGGATTCCAGGAAATCTTCGTCGACCCACGAGCCTTCCTAGTTGCATTTGCGGCGAGACATTTTTCTCAGATCGATGGAGATATCCACCGAAGGATTGTGAGTACGGGAAGCGAGATTGGAGGCGGCAGAAAGGATTAGCGGATGCAGGACTTGATGCAGAGACGCTGGGGAAAATGATGAGTCAAGATAAATAACCCAGACACAGAAGACATTTAGATTTGAAAATCAACCGTCAAGACAGGATAAGTCGCGTTCTTGAGCCGCCAAGAAAAGTTATAAGCCGCAGATTGGAAGCAAGGAAAAGCACGGCCTAAGCATTCAAGATCGAGAAGTACTATGAAGTTCAGGCCATGCTTGGGGGCTAATGTCGGGGGAATACTTTCTGGATTAACCCGCGGCCCAGTGCGACTTAACTTACTCGCACGGATGAAGGCCCACTTGGGAACAAGCCCAATATTGAACCGCCATAAGGAGAAAGATCTAGAAGACAACTCCCGGAGGACGTGAAGACCAAGTAGTCTCCGAGTAGGCCTCTGTGGATGTATTCCTTATGGGGAAGATTCCTTTTGTAACCTAGCGAGCCACTGTGTATATAAAGAGGACTCGCAGGACTTAGAGCGGGTTAAGCTATCAAGCCCCAAACCCTAGCTTATACGGCGAGTACCAGATCGGATCGCCTCCATTGTAACACCTCGATTATCATATCAATACCAATCTAGGGTAGGCAGGAAGTAGGTCTTTTACCTCACATTGAGGGGGCCGAACCTGGGTAAATCTGTGTTGATCTTTGTTCCTGTGATCCCAAGCTCGGAGATGCTTGACTCGCGTAATCCCACACCTACGAAGTCATCTATGACACCTGACGTGACAAACCCACGACAGACTGGGCACCCCATTTGCCAGCTCTTTTTGCAAATTGTTGGATAAGCGGTGTATATGCCACTAGTCCATTGGTGAAAGTCTGTTTGACAAAAGTGCTATAGAAACTCTACAGAACCCTCATGAGCTAATAAACAGTGACACAAAACTAGGAGTAATAAGTTTTGAATAATTTAAAGGTAGCACATGAAGTATTGACTTGGAATGGCGCAAAATACCATATAGTAGGAAGTTATGGTGGACTCGAATGGCAATGGTTTGGCTCAAGGTTTGGATGTATGAGAAGCATTCCCTCTCGATACAGGTCTTTGGCTAGCAAGGTTATGTAGCAAGCATAAGGGTTGAGGGATACAAACAATTATACAAGTGATAAGAATAATCATGCAATCTTCCTTAGAAGCACAAATAGTTTAACTTAAGAATACTAAGCTTATGAGCTACAAAGAAAGAAAGATCATGGAATAATATATTTGCATGCACTCCCCTCTCTCTACTTAAGTCTCAAAGTATTGTCTACTACTGACCAATGCTAAGTTTGCCAAAACCAAAAAGATTAACTTGGTGCTCTAAAAAGTGATCCCTATACTAACAACAAAGTCATCAATATGAAAGAGAATTGCAAGCTAAAATAAAGTATGCAGAAGGTAAATGATAAAACTTCTCATTAATATTTCATAACGGCAACTCACACAAGGGATACATAGATAACCAACTAAAAGAGAGATACTTCCACATTGCAAACCATCATATAAGATAACTTCCCTACTCACGATACGACTTTATGGAAAAGTAAAAGGTAAAGATAATGATGTGATACCGCGGCACTCCCCCAAGCTTGGAACAAACCAAGGGGATGCCAATACTTATGATGAATTACTCCTTCGGTGGTGGTGGTGAATTGTCCTCATCATCAGACTTCCAGGGAAGGGGTTTCCCATCAACAAAGGACGACTTGGTTTCGATTATCCTGAAACTAGCAGCAGCGCTTATGTTTTTAAACCGAGTTTCATACTCACAGTTTTGATTCTGGACATTATAGAGTTGCGCCTGCAGTTTGTTGGTGGTGTTGATGAGGTGAAATATGTCTTCCCAGAGTTGTGCAGTCTCCTTCTTATGTTCAGCGACCAGCGCGGACACCATTGAGTGGAAGACTCCCACTTCACGTTCCGCCAGCTTTTTGTATGTGAAGACCTCTTGCTCCAGCTTCTCCATCCTGGCTTCCAGGCTCCCTTCTCCTTTGGGTCCTCGCACGTCTTCCGTCCGCAGCTTTCCATTAACCATCTGCGACTCCTTGGGATGCATCTTCAGCTCATCCATCTATGGGGTGACGACGTTCACAAAGAAACTGTCCTTTGGAGGCTTCGATGAAGACATGGCAGCTCTAGATCTGAAAACAATATTCTGGACAGAAACAGCTCGAAACGAAACACGATGAAAAGGCGAGATACAAATCTCGGGGGTTCGGGTGAGTTATATAGCAAAAAGTTTTACAACATAAGGAAGGTACATGAGGAAACCTGATCGGAGACGAGCTCCGGGGTGCTCAAACAACCAGGCGGCACGGCTAGGGGGCCACCGCCGACTGTGGCACCCCGCTCTGGCACATATTTTCCAGAGAGGCGGTCGCCCCGTGCGCCAGCCCAAGATATCTGGCCGCACGTTACGACAATGCAACATAGCGGAAATCATTACACAATCAGGCACAAAAGTGCTACAAATGGTTTTACAAGGCCGTCGAGGCTTTACAAAATATCAAGCCAAGCATGGCCCAACTTAGAGTTTTAACTGGCAGCGGAAGACATAAATGAGGCAACGGCTTGGAGCGGCTCCACTCCACAGGTATCTGGCTGGGCTACTGATCCTAGCACGCTTCTGCTCCTTGTCCTTGCTAAGGTGGAGGTTGAGTCCTCGCCAAAAATCTGGCCACAATCACAAGGCCCGTGAGTACATTATTATGCACTCAGCAAGTATCGCCACTCACCACAAACAATCCAACAATCATGCAGCAAGGTATACACTGGAAAATAAAATCCTACACATGGCAAGGTGTACACTAGATACATGACATAAAAGTAGCATGGCATTGACAACCAAACATGTCATAAGCAAGCAACGGGGGTATCACCAGTATAGAGTCCAAGCCAGGTGGGGTTGGATCGTGCACCGGCAATCACACAAAGAGCTTACCAGTGACGAGTAAACGAGAGTACCAGTTGGTACCAAATAATACACAACAACACCTGTGATCACTGCTAGGCCCACTGGCCTCATCTTTCAACTCTGGGCATGCACGGTTGATGTGGGCTCTGGCCTAACTATAGGCTTCCCAACGCATCACACCGCCATCCCTAAACTTGGTTCACAATCACATCTCAAGTAACATTCCCTGCATCAACTTATTGTTCATTTAGTGAAATCAGGTTGTTCATCTTTCTTTCAAACAAGCCTTAGGTTTAACTCCTGACACGACACGGACACCAGTGTGACTGACACTGAACTGTTGTTCCATACCTTGGAACGAGGCTAGACATCCAGATTTGACACTCTCGAGAGGTTGCAGATACCACCCACCTAAGTGCACCACACTCAGCCGATACTTTAGGATATCATCCTTAAGGCGAACTCAGCAAGATACACTCACCTGACCGTTCACGCTACCAAGACACTCCCTGTATAGCCACCGACATAACTCTATGCCTTATGCAGAAGTGAATCCGGCACATCCCAACCTATGAGCGACGCCTAGCTCCGGAACCTTCACAAACTAGCCCCGACCACAAAGGTAACCGACTAGTCTTGCCAAAATGGTAGCATCAAAGGAGGCTCAATAGGTTACGTAAGTCAAGGCCTGCCATGTGAGCGACAGTGGTAGTGCGTTCGATGTTCAGATTAGTGGCACTATGGACTGACCCTATCGTTGTTTGGAGGGGTGTTTTATTTAATCAAGTTTCATCATAACAAGTTCAAACAACGGGGATTAGTCCAGCATAATAATCACGATATCAATATCATATATCAACAACAACAAGGCATTAGCAACATAAAACTTGCATGCCTAGATAACAACATAACGATAATAATAATACCGGGTGACTGTGGCGGGCAACCCGGCCGGTGTCACTCGGGGGTTAGTGTTCACAGAATAATAGCATAATATTTCAAACGGATGACGGTGGCGGGCAACCCGGCCGGTGTCACCGTAAATCAATCACAAAGTTGGTTTGCGGAGTCTGTTATGCTTCCGTTCCTCCACGCGCAAGTCTTTGGCGGCGTTACCGTCCGACCGTTGACCAGGAAGTGGGGATTTGGGCATATAGTCTCCAAAATGAACCGAAAAGCAATCATAAGAAAGAGAGCATCATTCCACTCGAGGGTTACCCTGACGTGGTGTCAGCAATCTCGGCAATAAGAACCAAATGGAAAGGCAGCTCCCAAGCGTCGCAGTCGGGTGGTCTATGCCACCCATATTTGACGGTGGGACAAGGCAACTAACTCTTTTGGCGAATGCCCCCAACTCCGAGGATCATAAGACGACATTCGTCCGCTCCTCACCTCGGCGAAGAGGAAAAGAACCAAACAAAGCCCCGCAAGCGCGAGACGCACAGTTGTAATAATTCCCCATTCCTTTGACTGAGGCGGGAGACCGGCCATTGTCTCGGGAATGTGAGTGTTGCACAGATAAGCAGTTATACAGTAGTGCAATAATTAAAATGCAACATGATACACATACATCAATACAAGGTTCATATATAAAACATAGACAGCATATAGACATGCAACGATAATAGCAGACAGATATATCAATAACAGACGACAGACATACACCCGGCATGGTATTAAGCAATCAAACAAACAAGCATTGCAGGATGGCTCATAGCAAGGGTTTAGCTTGCCTCCGAAGATCGACACCGTTTGGCTTGGGGGGTCACGGACACGTCACGGGTTAGGGTCTCGGGTTGCCGGTACCGCGGAATACACCTATACATGCACACAAGGGTGCTGAGTATACAAGTATTTTACAAAAGGGTAAAACTGATACTACTGGACAGAGCTCTCCAAACTAAGAATTTACAAATTTGAATCACCTCAATCGGAGCTGTGGTTTGGGAGAAAATGGCGTGCGAAGTTTAGCTATCTGCTGCACCGGGCGGCAGATAACAGGCTCGGGTTGACTGCGCTGACCAGGGTGGCGTACTTCTGGAAATGCGTGTTCACTCTAAGAAAGCAGGTTCCTTGTAAATACGCTTCTGTGCAGGGACAGCGTAAACAATTGTACTGCGCTTTAGCTTGAGGAAAGCGGAAACATGGAAATACGCTGATCAGTTAACTGTATACCTTCATCTAGCTAGCTTCTACGTACGGGAGAGCTTCAGGGACGCTCGGGAAATGGCCAACGCCGGCGACGGGTGGCCTGCCTGAGCAAGACACGGACGGAGATGAGGTCACCACCTCACCCCGCGCTCCGGGAGAGCTTCTTGCTGGCGGGGGCAGCCTCTGCGCACGGCGCCGCGAGCTCGCGGTACGGCCATGGCGGCCGAAACCTGGGGAGCTCCAGACGATACGTTCCTCGACGAACTGGGCCAGGGAGTGGGACGGCAGCGGCGCACCGCAGCTAGGGGAGGCGGCCTTGGCGTCGGGGACAGCCCCTGCGCGTCGTCTTCTACCTCTGCTTCGTGCGCGGCACGCACGGGATGGCACGGGAGGTGGCGGCCCCGGCGACAGGCGGCTCGGCGGAGCCAGCCAGCGACCGAGGCGAGGTCGCCGACCTCCACCGCGTCCGGGGAGAGCTCAGCAAGGAGGGGGAGGGCGACGGGTGCGTGCTGTCGTAAGCCCGGAGCTTCGGCCATTGCCGAGCTAGAGAGCTCATGCGAGCTCGTTCCTTCGAGGAGCTCGAGAGTGGGAGGTCTGGGGAGGGGCTGAGTGAGCTGTGCTTCGGACGGGAGGGTCTGGGGGTCCTTTTAAGGGCAGGGGAGGGGGAGAGGTAGGTGGTGGACGGTGCGGCCATTGATGGCGTTGAGGTCATGGGTGACGTTTCCTTGCCACAGGGAGGAGATAAGAAGGAGGGGGAGGCCGTGCTGGGGGTGCAATGGCGCACGTGGTGGTACTGCTGTGAGGGATAAGGCAGAGGGGCTGGGATTTGCACTGTGTCATGCCGACATCGGCATGGCCAGAGCGCGACGCGAGCGGCGTGGTTCGCGTTCCCGATGACTCGGGGCACGGAAAAGAAAAAGGATCGCGTCACTACGCTGAACTACTACTACAAACATCACACAGTAAGCAAAACATCAAATTGGGACAAAAGGCCAGTGCAAGTCTTGAAAATCTCAAATGCCCACAAGGTGTTCGATGCAGAGAAAAGGGACTTCCAATATCCCAATGGAGCTGGGATTTTTGCTGGTGGTGTTCTACTGGTATGTGAGTAATGTGGTCCAGTTTCACTCAATTTGGAGAAAGTTTCCTGTGTAAACATTTTCGGGTTTCGAAAAGGGCAGAAGGTGTTCGATGGGTGTCCTACAAGAAAAAGTTGATCCAAATGATCCCAAATTTATTGGGGTGGCTTATAATGGGATATGAAACACTTCATCAGGTGGACAAGATTTATGGTGGAGTGGAAGTAGGGTTTTGGATTAAATGGCCCGGTAGTGGCAGATTTGGTAATTTCCTCAATCTAAAAAGTTGCATAGGTCATGGCGATGTTCATGCATATATGGGAGATACATGATGATAGGTGTCTCTGGGATTTTTGGCGGAATTTTCTAAGCAAGATAAAGGAGAGTCGCTTTGGAGAGGCGAGATATCGGTTTTTGTTTTCTATAGAAAAGGCATTAAGGTTTTATAAAGAAAACCTAATGAACGGGATCAAAGGTGACCATAAATATTTAGAGAATATTCCCGGGGTTGGGACAAAGAGAGATACATCAATCACCAAAAGTTTAAATGAGTTTTGATAAAACCCAGAGAAATCCAAGTTAAAAGGTTTTCGAAATTTTTTTTTTGTCACCCCTTTTTCAGGAAAACCGGTTAGTGAAAAATCGGGGTGTTACACCGACCTATGGTTTGGGCACCACGGGTGCCGTCTCCCATCCGGTTCGGTCTCTTATTTTTCCATATTTAATAAAAACGACGAAAATATCTTCTAGAAAGTTATTCGCGAAACTTTTCTTACCGAAACTGTTACCTATTCGAATCGAATTCTGCAGTCCCAGAAAAATGTTCTTCAATGAAAGTTTCCGGAGTCACCACTTTAATTGTATCAACCTCTTCATTAATAGAATCTCCAGAAATATAATGCTTGAGTCTTTGACCATTTACCACTTGTGTAGAGTTATCTTTCAATGAAGCAATTTTTATTGCACCTGAACGATACACCTCCACAATAACAAATGGTCCTTCCCATTTTGAGAGTAACTTTCCTGCAAAAAATCTGAGACGAGACCTATACAATAGAACTTTCTCACCAACATTAAATTCTCTTTTAAGAATTCTCCTATCATGCCATCTCTTAACTTTTTCTTTAAAGAGTCTAGCATTTTCATAAGCCTCACTTCTCCATTCATCTAAAGAACTTAATGCAACAACCTTTTCTCACCGGCAAGTTTAAAATCTCTATTAAGTTCTCTCACTGCCCAATAAGCTTTGTGTTCTAATTCTAAAGGCAAGTGACAAGCTTTACCATAAACCATTTTATAAGGAGACATGCCCATGGGGTTCTTATAAGCAGTTCTATAAGCCCATAAAGCATCATTTAACTTACTAGCCCAATTTTTTCTAGATTTATTAACAGTCTTTTGCAAGATAGATTTAATCTCCCTATTTGACAATTCTACTTGTCCACTAGTTTGAGGATGATAGGCTGAAGCAATTCTATGATTAACACCATATTTAGCAAGAGTCTTTCTAAAACCACCATGGATAAAATGAGAACCTCCATCAGTCATAAGATATCTAGGTACACCAAACCTAGGAAAAATGACATCTTGAAGCATTTTTAAAGAGGTCTCACCATCAGCACTTTTAGTAGGTATAGCTTCTACCCATTTAGTGACATAATCAACAGCAACAAGTATATGAGTATTACCTTGTGAAGAAGGAAAAGGACCCATGAAGTCGAATCCCCAACAATCAAATGGTTCAATAACAAGAGAATAACTCATAGGCATTTCATTGCGTCTAGAGATATTACCAACCCTTTGACATTCATCACAAGATAAAATAAACTTTCTTGCATCCTTAAAGAGGGTAGGCCAATAAAAACCTGATTGTAGAACTTTCTGCGCAGTTCTATCTCCAGCGTGATGCCCTCCATAAGCACTTCCATGGCATTTCCTCAGTATTTCCTGTTGTTCATATTCAGGAACACATCTTCGCATAATACCATCGACTCCTTCTTTATATAAGTGTGGGTCATCCCAAAAGTAATGCCGCAAGTCATAAAAGAATTTCCTTCTTTGCTGAGCTGAAAAGGTTGGAGGCAAGTACTTGGAAACAATAAAGTTAGCATAATCAGCATACCAAGGACTATCTCGCGAACTTACACTTATTGCAGCCAATTGTTCATTTGGAAAGCTATCATTAACAGGAATAGGATCATAAGGAATGCTTTCCAATCTAGACAAATTATCAGCAACAGGATTTTCAGCACCTTTTCTATCTATGATATGCAAATCAAATTCTTGCAAAAGAAGTACCCATCTAATAAGCCTTGGCTTAGCATCTTTCTTTTCCATAAGGTATCTAATTGCAGCATGATCAGTATGAATAGTGACTTTCGAATCAACTATGTAGGGTCGAAATTTGTCACAAGCAAAAACTACAGCTAGAAATTCTTTTTCAGTAGTGGCATAATTCTTTTGAGCAGAATCAAGAGTTTTACTAGCATAATGAATAACATTTAACTTTTTATCTACTCGCTGCCCAAGAACAGCGCCTACAGCATAATCACTAGCATCACACATAATTTCAAAAGGTAAATTCCAATCAGGTGGTTCAACTACAGGAGCGGTGATTAAAGCCTTTTTCAAAGTTTCAAAAGCTTCCTTACAATCATCATCAAAAACAAAGGGTACATCTTTTTGAAGAAGATTAGTAAGAGGCTTGGAAATTTTAGAGAAATCTTTAATAAACCTCCTATAAAAACCAGCATGACCAAGAATACTACGAATACCTTTAACATCTTTGGGACAAGGCATCTTTTCAATTGCCTCCACTTTAGCTCGATCAACTTCAATACCTCTTTCAGAAATTTTATGTCCAAGAACAATTCCTTCATTAACCATAAAGTGGCATTTCTCCCAATTAAGAACAAGGCTAGTTTCTTCACATCTCTGCAAAACTTTGTCAAGGTTGTGCAAACAATTATCAAAGGAAGTTCCATAGACGGAGAAATCGTCCATGAAGACTTCCACAATTTCCTCACAAAAGCCATGAAAAATAGCAGACATGCATCTTTGAAAAGTAGCAGGAGCATTACATAAACCAAAAGGCATACGTCTATAAGCATAAGTTCCATAAGGACAAGTAAAAGTAGTTTTCTCTTGATCTTGCGCTCTCACAGCAATTTGAGAAAACCCAGAATACCCATCAAGGAAACAAAAGTGAGTTTTCTTGGACAACCTCTCAAGCATTTGATCAATAAAAGGCAAAGGATAATGATCTTTCTTAGTTACTTTGTTAACCTTTCTAAAATCAATGCACATCCTATAACCAACTACTACTCTTTGAGGAATTAGTTCATCATTTTCATTAGGAACAACGGTAATTCCTCCTTTCTTAGGAACACAATGCACAGGACTTACCCATCTACTATCAGCAATAGGATAAATAATACCAGCTTCAAGAAGTTTTAATACCTCATTTCTTACCACTTCTTTCATCTTGGGTATTAAACGACGCTGATGCTCAACAACAGGCTTTGCATCAGGTTCCATGTTGATGGCGTGCTGACATATAGTAGGAGAAATTCCCTTCAGGTCATCAAGAGTATATCCCATAGCTCCGCGGTGTTTCTCAACACTCCCAATAACCTTTCCTCCTCTGTACCTGAAAGTTTAGAGCTGATAATAACAGGATATATTTTCTTATCATCAATATAAGCATATTTAAGATTATCAGGCAGAGGTTTCAAATCAAAAACAGGATCCTCCTTGGGTGGCATTGTGGTACCCAAATCTTCCACAGGTAAATTGTGTTTGAGCATAGGTTGACGAAGGAATACTTCATCAAGCTCATTCCTTTCTTCCCTGAAGTTCTCACTTTCATGATTCTCCATATGTTGCTGCAAAGCATTGTTAGGAGCAAGAACAATAG
Organism: Poa pratensis; assembly: GCA_947311845.1. NCBI lineage: Eukaryota > Viridiplantae > Streptophyta > Magnoliopsida > Poales > Poaceae > Poa > Poa pratensis. Next base: position 128,683,911 of record CAMZMU010000052.1, on the reverse strand, counting down.
ATGCAAGTTGAGCAATTTCAAAATCCTCACTAGGCAATTCAGTTTCATAAGGTGCTTTAGCAAATTTAGAGAAATTGAATTCATAAGATTCACCAGCAAATTTAGTAAAGATTTTCTCTTTCTTACATCTATAACAGCACCACAAGTATTCAGAAAAGGTCTACCAAAAATAATAGGACAACTATCATTGGCAGCCGACCCAAGTACAAGAAAATCAGCAGGGTATTTAGTCTTACCACAAAGGACTTCGACATCTCTAATGATACCAATTGGAGAGATAGTTTCCCTATTAGCAAGCTGAATAACCACATCAATCTCTTCAAGTTTACAAGGAGCAATTTCGTGCATAATTTCCCTGTAAAGCTCATAAGGAATAGCACTAGAACTTGCACCAATATCACATAAACCATAATAGCAATGATCACCTATCCAACAGAAAGCACAGGAACACTAGACTTCCTAGAACTTTTAGGATGTGAGACAATATTAGAAGCATCCTCACAAAAGATAATGTGTCTATCTTCTAAATTTTCAGTGACAAGATCTTTAACCAATGCTACAACAGGTTCAACAGTTATTTGCTCATCAGGTTTGGTAGTTTTCTTATTACTTTTACTAACAACACCAGTTATGATAGTATGTTCCTTAATCTTATTAGGAAAAGGAACTTTTTCAATATAAGGTTCTGGAATAATGCGATCACAACATTAACCTCAACACCTTTAGATATATGAGAAACAGATTCATCTTTATATGGTTCATGATAATTTTTAAAACCCTCCTTCGGCAAACCGAAATAGGAAGCAAAGGCTTTATAAAAGTTTGCAACAATTTGAGAGTCAAGACCATAAGTAGTGCTAATTTTGCGATAATCATCAGTATCCATAAAATTTTTAACACACTCAAAGTCATAGTTTATACCTGACTCCCTACCTTTGTCATTCTCCCATCCTTCAGTGTTCTCCTGAATCCGATCAAGAAGGTCCCACTTAAACTCTTCTTTATTACGAGTGAACGATCCAGCACAAGTGGTATCCAATAGAGTTTTATCTTGAAAGGAGAGTCTTGCATAAAAGTTATCAATAACAATATTACCAGGAAGCTCATGAATGGGACATTTGAGCATTAATGCCTTCAATCTCCCCCACGCTTGAGCGATACTCTCTCCATCATAGGGCCAGAAGTTATATATGAGGTTCCGATCCTTATGAATCTCACTTGGAGGATAGAATTTGGAGTAAAAGAGAGGTACAATTTCCTCCCATCCAAGAGAATACCCATTCTTCAGCAGTTTATACCAATGTGCAGCTTTACCAGACAGTGATAGAGAGAATAATTTCTTCTTAACTTCTCCCATCGAGATACCTGCACACTTAAATAACTCGCACAATTCATGCAGAAATAACAAATGATCTCCAGGATGGACAGTTCCATCTCCTGCATAGCGGTTATTTGTGACACGTTCAACAATTTTCATAGGAATTTTGAACGGTATTACCTGCTCATCTGGCGCCTCCTCTACTACCTTAGCAGTGGTAGTTGTTTTCCCAAATAGGAATTCAAGAGAAGACCCCTCCATAATGAGATATAGCAGCAGGCAAAAATAAAAACAGCACGTACAATAAATGTTTCCCTTACCAATTCCACTTACCAATAGCGCTACACTCCCCGGCAACGGCGCCAGAAAATAGTCTTGATGACCCACAAGTATAGGGGGTGTATCGTAGTACTTTCGATAAATAAGAGTGTCGAACCCAACGAGGAGCAGAAGGTGTTGACAAGCGGTTTTGATGAAGGATTCACTGTAAATGCTCACAGACAAGTTTTTAGGAGTTTTTGATATGACAGATAAATAAAGTACAAGTAAATAAAATGCAGTAATAATAGTTGCAGCGAGTGGCCCAATCCTTTCTACAGCAAAGGACAAGCCGGTTGTTGTACTTATAATGACCAAACGTTCTTGAGGACACACGGGAATATTGTCAAGTGCTTTCGCTTCATATAGTTGATTAATCTTCATTGTTTTGATAAGTGTTGTGTGGGTGAACCTATGCTAATGCACCGCCCTTCCTAGGACTAATACATACTTGTGATTATACCCCTTGCAAGCATCCGCAAATACAAGAAAGTAATTAAGATAAACTAACCACAGCCTTAAACTTTGAGATCCTGCTATCCCTCATGCATCGATATACCAACGGGTGTTCAGGTTTCTGTCACTCCGGCAACCCCACAATTGGCAAACGAATACACAATGCATTCCCCTAGGCCCATAAAGGTGAAGTATCATGTAGTCGACGTTCACATGACACCACTAGAAGAATAACACCACAACTTAAGCATCAAACCATTAAATATTACTCAACATAGTTCACTACTAACATCAAGACTTCTCCCATGTCCTCAAGAACTAAACGAACTACTCACAAGACATCATACGGAACATGATCAGAGGTGATATGATGATGAATAACAATCTGAACATAAACCTTAGTCCAATGGTTTCACCCAATAGCATCAATAACAAGAGTAATCAACACCGGGAGAGTTTCCCCTATGAAATAGACAAGATTCAGCCCTAGATGTTACAGCGGAGACGGGGTGCAGCGGCGGTGATGATGGTGTTGGCGGTGGAGATGATGATGATGATGATCCCGATGAAGTCCAGCTCGATGACGGTGATGATGGCGACGATTTCCCCCTCCGGGAGGGAATTTCCCCCGGCAGATTTCTTCCTGCAGGGGAGCTTTTCGCTCTCTGGTGTTTTCCGCCTCGTGGAGGCGGCGGAATATTTCGATGGCCTCCCCGTGTGTTAGGGTTCCGAGGGGGTCAAGTACGCGAAGGGGGAACGGCTGAGGTGGGCCAGGGCCCCCAAACCACCTGGCGGCGCGCGGTGAGGAGGGCCCACCTTGGCCCTTCTCAGCTCCCCTTTTGGCCTCCTCCATCTTCTGGTAAAATAGGACTTCCATATGTCTCCTTCGATTTATTGATCTTCAGAAATAGTGCATCTCGACGGTGCTTTTTCCAGCAGAATCCTGACTCCGGTGTCCAATTCTCCATTATTCATCAAACATGCAAAATAGGTAAAATAACATAAGTAACACTTCTAAATATGAAATATATCGATGAATAGCAGTAAATTATGATATAAAATAGTGATGCAAAATGGACGTATCACAGATCATCAAAAGATCCCAGCTGAGCCTCATCCAAATAAAACTCTGTAACCTCTCCTACAAGATGTGATAGAAGCTGTCCATCTAAAGTGTCATTCACTTCATCATCATCTATAGGAGGAGGTACCGGTCTACTCGAAACACTCGGTGATACCTTACGACGATCATATTCTACGTGTCTCAAAATATTAGCCGATAAAACCACTTCCTTTTCATTCCGTCCTAAACTGACGCCAACACTAGAAAGGTGTGCAGAAATTTTAGACGGCGAAAAAGAAAGGAAAGACTTCTGGGATGGAGACATACCAGAAGGTGGAGTGGAGAACAGTCCTGCCTTGCGCCTCATTGCCTTGGTCATGGAGTCCTCATCCGTTGCCGATGCACCATCCGTCCCCGTCCGATGACGTTCACTGCGCCTAGGCATAGCCGTAGACAGCGAATGCCCCCAGAAGGCACTGCCGTGATGGGGGAGGGTGATGGCTTTGTAGAAACCCTCCCCTTCACAGAGACCGTCGAGAAAGGACTCGGAGACGTCGGAGACACCATAGGGGAGGGCAGAGTCGGAGTAGCAGCCCCCACCCCCATGGTATCCGACATCGTCACCGGCGAGCTCGCTCCGGGTGCCATCGGAAGGCAACCCAGCGAACCCCTAGTCACCTCCACGCTCCCGTCATTGCCGCTGCAGCGCTCCAACGCAGCAGAGCCGATGGAATAGTCCACCGCACAGGCGACTGCCAGCGGCCTAGGAGCGTCATGTGGCTGGTAAGCAGCATCGCTAGCAGCGTCAGCCTGAGTGTCCAGCAGCGATCCGCTGCTCGCCCGCCAGGCTGCAGCCCACAGCTGGAAACAGGCCGCACCAGCTCGACTGGCCCATCTTCCTCAGCAGCGTGTGGCGCCAGGTGAGCAGCAGGTGCAACTCCGTCGCCCGGCGGCCCAGAACCGCACTATCTCCGCACTATCTCGATCCCTCTCGAAGTCTTCGGACTTGTATTGAATGGGGTAACAGCCATGCCCTCGAGCGCGAGAGCCACCGCTGCACCGTGCACATGACCACCACCTCCGACCTGGCTGGGTTCAACCATTGTGTTCGAAGTTTCCACTCCATTATTGGACGGACCATCTTCTCTGTGTTGACCACCCAAGCCATCATCACCCATACCATTATCATCGGAATCATCCTTGCCCTTTCGCCGCCACAAGAAAGGCACAAAATCCGCCTCCGGAACATAATCATCGGTCTTTGGACGGAAGGTAAAGTCATAGCCCTTAAGTCGCAGCACTCCAGCAGTCGTTATGAAAGGCCCCACCTCATCGATATCTTTGAAGCTATCTCCGTTCAGCATCCCAACCAAGATACGGACCACCCCTCTACGCCTGAGAGAGAACAGGTCCACGTCTATAGTAGTGCCGATGAGGGAACCAACTGCCCATAAACGCCAGAAGTGACGCAGCGGGTTGGGAACTCCGGTAACATGCACCCAAAACTGAACCAACTCCGACGTGTGTTCCACATCCACAGATTTCCACTCGCTGAAAATGAGCTTGGTAGCTTGAGATGGGATGCCAAGCTCGACGCCTATAAAGCGCGCTCAGTCTGCCTTGGAGGGGAAGCCCTGTAGAGCTAACGGTACAGCCGTACAGGGGTGGAATGTGGCAGCGAATAATCCAAAATCATCCTATCCGATAGAAATGCAAAGCGGATATGAAAATATCTGCCTCCAGATAAAGTGAAAATGGATTAGAAAATATCTTGATTTATTTTACAAATACAAATATGATACTCCCCGTCCTGTCCATACTACTTGCCATGATTCGGATCTATCTAGCACTAAAATATGTCCATAGGTCAGAGGGAGTATTGAAGATATGGAAATGGATATATCTGTATCCGGATAAATTAGGTTAGCAAATTCAATAACTCCAACTTGTAAGCTAATTTTCCAACCTACAAAACTTAATAAGTGGTCGTTAAAGTAGAAACTTTTGTGCATTATATTAGCATATTTATCTTCATACCACTATAAAAATTGTGAGCTTGTGATTTGGATGTTCGATCAAATTATATGTTATTTTGATCTTTGAATTAGAGGGACTCGTGAAAAGTGACACGTGCGGAGGCACTTATAGAGAAGATGATTGCCCACAACATGTCACCTGTCACATGAGGAAGCAATCAAAAGGCATCGTCTTAGCAAGGGTGTCCTTTTTCTAGCAAAAAAAAAACTCTTTGCAATCCATATTAATTGCTAATAAATTGGATGTATCTAGCACTAAAATATGTCTAGATATATTTAATTCTGCAACAATTAATGTGGACTGGGGTACTCATTTTCACACTACTGAAGCGACAAAATAATATAAAAAAATATCAAATATTTTACGGCATAAACAATTTTTTATTAATTACATTATGTTCTTCGAAAATGTTCAATTTTAAAGAGAAAACTTAAATGCCTCTATGTATATTTATAGTAAAGTAAGCAAAAAACATATTAATAGCGAAGACACACATTGTATGAACAGCATACAAAGATTCATGCATATTATCTATGGAGGTTAACATATGGTCAAGTGTAAAATGGATAATGATTCGAAAAAAGTATGAAGGTAAATAATGATTCGTTCACATTATCTATAGAGAACTCAAGAAACTGCTATACCCTTATTGATGCGGGTAGGTCCCGATTTTCACGGATTTGTGCGGAGGGAAAGATGAACACGAAGAACACGCGAAGAACGATGAACACAAAGAGGGGAAATCAAACACACAAGGGTAAATAGCAAGTAGCAACCCGGCAAGAATCGACTGGTAACAAATCCCCGAGGGCAGCCCCCAATCCTCCTCTCCCAAGCACACCTTACTCTTAGGATTGTTTGTCCAATTGGTCAATCCAACCAATCCAACCTAGCCACCTAAAGATGGAAGATTAGCAAGTAATCGCAACTACAAGCGGAGCCTTGGTATCCACGCAGGGATCTTCTCCTCAAGAGGAGGCCTTGGTTCATCTCCACAAGTGGAGGTCTTGATTCATCTCCATAGGAGGAAAGAGACACTTTGAGAAGAAGGAGCATGGCTCTACTTTAGTTCCCAAATCATAGTCTAACCCTAGATCTGAATGGGGAGCGTCTATTTAAAGTCTATGAGGCGAAGGGGTAAGTTGTGGGCCATTACATGGGCTTCAGCCCGAATCTTCTCAGGTCCAGCGGTAGTACCGCTGGGATTAAATGTGCTCGCTGGCGGTAGTACGAAGCTGGTACCGGGAGGTACCGTAGGGGTATCCAGTGGCGTTTTCGGGCGTGCCGGTACCTCCAGCGGTACCTCTGGCGGTAGTACCGTGATCTGGGTTCGGCGGTAGTACCGCTGTGTAAGCGGTAGTACCGCTGACTGGAGTTCTGCGCAGGTCTTCATCTTCAGCGGTAGCACGGCTGGTGCCGCTGCCTGGGACCTGGCGGTAGTACCGCTGTGCTGATGCTTCATCTTCTTCATCTTCCTCTTGACTCGTTTCTTGTCCAACTTCTGCACTTGCTTGGTGATCTTCTTGGTAGTTGTTCCTGAGTATGCACAACGTATCCGAATGAAGTAGCAACCCATTCAAAGGAGTGTCGAGATCACATATATATGAGTGAATTCACCTTATCATGGAGAGCTTTGATTCTTGCTCTTGTCATTGGGCCATTTGATGGTGTTGGTGTTGTGTGCGAAGGTTGCACTACATCATCTCCCCCGCCTTGGATAAGAGTCGTCCTCGACTCTTCGTCCTCATCATCACTTGGGTTTCCAAGGTAAGGTGATATGTCGGCGATGTTGAAGGTGTCATGGACGCCGTACTTGGACTTGGATATGTCGATCTTGTAAGCATTGTCGTTGATGCGCTTGAGAACCTTGAAAGGACCATCTCCTCTTGGCGCGAGCTTAGACTTTCTCTCTGTAGCGGACCTGCACTTAAAAATTGGCAAGTCCCTGTGTATAGTGCAAATCCCTGGATCGATTCGTTTGCACACACAGTCTAAGATGAAATATCACAACAAAGTATCAATTATTACACGTGGATCCAGTACTTAGGAAATATCCATTACAATTTGCATAGCACGAAGCTAGCTTTGAAAGAGTAAAGCAGCGGAAAACATTATTCTTCAGTGAGTCTCCATCATCTTCATGTGCCACAGGCGAAACATGTTGGTTGCAGACTCGAAACCCTTAACGAAACTCACTCGTCGTCAGAACAATCTGCAACAAATAAAATTTTGCAGCAGAGTGGGTCAGATACCATTAAAAATGGATCTGGCAAGTGACACTATGTGGACACTTAGTGGAATAACTCTAATAACCTATATGCATATTTGGCTGGTGGAGTTCAAGGCTGTTTTGCATAAAAGCCAATTTTGCCTAACACTTTGTAAAACATTTTCTTCAAATGTTGGAGACAATATGGCATAAAATCCATAGTCTCGTCTACCCTTGTTCACCCATCAAAATTTTACTTAGAGAAATAAGATGTTGGGAGCCTCCGTTGACATCCTTGATCAGCTGCTTGAATTGTCCGTAACCGGGGACACGGCTAAGTACTTAGTTTTTAACTCTGCAGAGGTTGTGCACTTTCACCATTAGACCCAACAAACCCAAACTATCCTCAAGCACTCAATTTGTGCTAAGGAAAAGGAGAGAGTTGAGACGAGACTTTTCAGAAGCATTTTCCCATCCCATACCGACTTGACGCGCTCCCATTCTAACCATTCTACCACCACCTGTCAAGTCGGGACGAGTCCACGCAACTTAATCCATCTAGCCAGAGCCCATATGACTAATGGCTGCACGGTAAGCAACTTCACTTAGAGAAACATTGGTCCCTTTAATACCCTGGGTGGCAACCACAAGTGACCATCCCTTAGAGGTCACCCCTAAGAGATGACACCCAACCTTTCCATCATCTTTTCAAAACCAAGTCCACCCAGGTGATAAATTACTTAGTAGAATTAAACTTTAAGTAAAACACATTTGCATAGCATCAAATAATCTACTAAGTTATCACGGGGGTTCTAGACACAACTAGTGTAAAGGAGATAGTAGTTTTAGCATAGCAATACTATCCTACACATCCATATAAAGAAATATACTAAGTCATGCATAGAAAAATACTTAGGAAATTTATGGGGGTGTGCCACTTGCCTTGGCAAACAGAAGTGTAGTAGTAGCAGTTGCAACCACTTTCGTCTCTCTCCGGAATTTCTAACAAGTCAAACAAATCACAAATAAACATACAATCATAAATGCAACACTTAGAAAATATGACATGCATGAGATGCAGAATGATACAAAGAAATGTGGTATGAAAGACAAGCAAAACAAAATAAGGGAAAGTCAACAAAATAACATTATCCCATTCAGCTAAGGCAAGGTCAAGGTAGAGTAAAATAAATTTGATAAAACCACCACTTGAAGGTTGTAAAGCTACTCTAAGTCTTCACAAGTTTGGTCTTCAAATAATCTTCAACTCCTTTGCAGCTTCATTGATCTTCAAATAGCACTCTATGAACTTAGTCTTAATCACCAAGGACTTGGTCTATATCCAAAGTGAGACAAAACTTAGAAAGAGAGAAGATAGAAGGAAAGAACTAATTGGTCTTCCAAAAATCTTCTCCAGGCTTCCTTGTAGCTTTCTTCTTGGTGTATTGACTTCATTTAATTTGGTAGACTTGATGGTTCTACAGACTTGATGATGTTGGCAGCACCAAGGTTGGTCTTGAATATAACTTAGCCACCATGAAGTAGGAAGAAAGGAGAGAAAGGAAAGAGACTTAGAAAAAGGTAGGATGGTTGGTCTTCATGAATTTCCTCTTGATTTCTTCTAAGTACTTTCTTCTTGGAGATGCTTTTGGAGTCCTGTTTTCTTGGCTAAGTCCTTCATTGGTTTCCACTAATTCTAACTTAGTAGAATTTGGCTAGGAGGGCTAACATGCATCACCTCAAAATTTCTAGGGAGGAATGCCATGTAAGAAGTGCAAATTATTTCTAAGGACTGGAATGCATGCCATGCCATGAAATTATTCTAAGAATGCAAGCAATGAAAGATGGTCCAAAATAACTAAGGACCAAGGGTCAAACAATAAGTCAAGAATAATTTCTAAGGCAAAGTTAACAAATTAAGAGATGCCAGATTTTCTAAGGAAAGTATGCAAAGCATAAGTTGATAATTTTTCTAAGGACAAACTTTTGTGGTGGCAAGTACTTAGAACATTTCCTAAGGGAAACAAAATAATTTTTCAGGATGCTAAATTTTTCTAAGGAAAAGATTTAGCACTTTTAAGGTGTTGAAATTTTCTAAGGAAAAGTGTTATCAAATTTTTCCCAAATATTTTCTAAGGAAGAAATAGCACTTTGGTGGAAAAGGTGAAATATTTCTAAGTTATTTTCCATCTAACATGATCATAATGACTTAGCTAAATTTTCCATTCAAAAAAATAATGTGGAGAACAATTTTAATATAATTTACTTATAAAAAAACACCTAAAAAGCAATAAAAACAAATATACATAGTAAACATAGAAAATTAATTCTACGAAAATAATAGATTAAGCCTACGGCCAATACTTAGGCCTACAAAACTATTGCAAAAGAGTTTGCTCAAAAATCTATTTTTAAACTCAAATTATAGCCAAAATACTATTTAAACAACTTTTTAAAATTTATCTAAATTAATTTCGACAAAACCGCAAAATAAGCATACCAAAAGTTTCTACACATGATAAACTTTCCAAAAATATATTTTTCATAAAATTTGGACGAAGGAGTAAAAATTAATAATAGATCTAAAACGCAGGGACTAATCTGTAAAACGTAGGGGCTAAACTGTAGGGAAAACAATTAAAATATTCGCGCTGAAGTCCCTGGGCAACGTGGCGTCTTCTGATTGGCTGCGTCCGCTGACTGTGCTGCTGACGGAGCGATGACGAGGCTGCTGAGTTGGCGGCTGACGTGTCGCGATCTGGTTCGCTGATACCCTTCGGTAGGATGTTCTAATCCTAGCCGTGCGATCGTGATCGAAGGGCGCAGGGCCAGTTGACCAAAAGCAAGCGGCGCACTGGCCGGAGTTACGCCGGTGACCACATCCCGTGGCAGCGCCATGGCCGGCGTGTACGTGCACGACGAACGGAAGAGGAAGGGGAAGCTGGGTGCATACCATGGGGTGTAGGAGGTCGCGGCAAATCGGATGGCGAGGACGGCGTGGTCGTTTGCTTCCTGGGACGGCCTGCGGAGGCGACCGGAGGTGCGTCGGCGGAGAAGACCTTCGGGTCGAGGACGTCGCGCTCGATTGGCTGCACAAGAAGATCCAAGGAGAGGGTCAGGGAGATGCGCACGGGCGTGGGCAAAAGGATGGGACCAAAAGGTGGCGGTGTAGACCCGCGGTGTCGCCGGAATCGTGCTCGAACAGAGGCGGTAATGGCGGACGGCGGTGGCGATTTTGTGGGCAGCCTTGCGGCGATTTGGCTAGGGTTTGTGGGGGCTTTGAGAGAGGAGGCCGTGGGGATTTATATGGGGCAGGAGTTCCCGGGAGATTGCGATCGTATCGCAACGGATTTTGATCCGATTTTGGTTAGGGTTTGAAGAGGATTTCGTGCGGGAGAGGTTGATGGTGATGACGTCACCGCTTGCGTCATCGGTGGGACCCACCTGGCAGTGAGAGAAAGGGAGGTGGGCTGCTGCTGGGCTGCTGTCTGCTGCACGCGCAGTAGAAAAGAGATATAGGAGTTGGGCTTCGGCCCAATTAGCTAGGGTTCCCTTTTTTTTGTTCAAAAGCTTTTCTTTTCTTTTCCTAAAAACTTTAATAACTTTTTTAATACAAAACCAAATTAAGTCAAACCAATTTCTATAGTTTTGTAAAAACCAACTCTTTAATTTGAAAACCTCAAATAATATTTTCCAAAACATTTTGTCAACTATATTTTTGAAAAGTGATTAAATGAATTTTTGGACATATTAATGTCATTTGAAAACTATAGGTTTTTTTTTTATAAATTCCTTTGGAATTATAATTTAAACCAAAGCAAAATATGAGTAACATGATTAATATCACTCAATAAAATAATTTTGTATAAAACTCAAATAGTTTAAAAGGGGTTTGATAAATCGAAATGATTTCGGAACTCATTTTAAAAATCCAAATAACTATTTTCTTTCAAAAGTAAAACTATAAAACTTGAAAATAGAGAATAGGTAAGTAATGGAATAATTCTCAATACCTATAAACTATTTACAACCAAACACACTTTTTCAAATAGAAATCATTTTGATTTCCAAACTAGGTTTTGAACCAATAATATGACCCTTGATGTCAAAATTTTAAAATAGGTTTTAGAACAAACAATTGTGGCTTAAGTAGATCTTAAATACCACAAGATAAACATTTACAATTATTTATTTTGCAACAGATTCAAACAATTTCACAAGCAACTCTATCAGAACAAAACATTCATAAAAACCAGAAGAAAACTTGGAGCATTCTTTGCTCTACTAATATATTTTCTTAAATATGTTTTCAAGTGGAATTATTATTCCAACTTTTTAAATATCCAAATGCAACCAATGCTATATGATGATGAATGTATGCATGAATTTTCTTTTCAAAGCAAAATACATAATAGTTTTCAAAAGTTTTAAATTTTTCTGATTTTTCAACTTTTTGAAAACTTGGGATGTTACATACTACCACCCTTAAAAGGAATCTCGTCCCCGAGATTTGGAAAGGCTAGCAAAAGGTTGTGACTGGGATAACTCGGTGGCTACCACCCTTAAAAGAAATTTTGTTGGTAGCCGAACTTCAAGGTGCAAACTTTATTGAGAACGTACCGTTCACCATACTAGGCTCATTATAGTTTCCTTCCATATGGATATGGTTTATGTAACCTTTATCGAAAGGATTTGGCTTGGCTGTTTCCTCTGTCTTTTTCTTTTCTGAGCACTCATTGGCATAATGGCCCTTGTTACTGCACTTGTAGCAAAGCACTTGGCTGATATCTCTCTTGAGCTCGGAATTTGGGCGGTGCTGTCCATTATTATGGTTATGGCCAGCATGTCCATTTCCCTTGTGGTCTCCATTGCTTCCTTTGAATCCACCATTGTGATCAAGATGCTTGAGGTGACTTCCTCCACCATGGTGATTCCCATATTTGTGAACATGGTTCACATCAGGAGTAATGTACCTTTCGAATGAAGGCTCAGAAAGATGTTTATTGTAACTCCGCTTTCTGTTCCTTTTAGGTCTTTGTAGTGCTAAAAGGTCCTCTATCTCTTGTTTATCATATTCTATCACAAAGGCTGACGATCTGATTCGCTTGATGGGACAATCTCGAGGGAAATAACCTTCCTCTTCACATGAGTAACAACATTTAGTGGTGACCTTCGAAGTGTGGGGGTGAGTTCTGAGTCTAGCTTCATTCATCTTCTCGGGGCAGTTATTGGCATAGTGCTCTGTGTTCTTGCATTTGAAGCACATCACTTGACTAATGTCTCTCTTGTGGGGGTTGTTCTGGAGTTTCTTCTCTGATTCTTCTACTTCCAAGGTCTTCCTGATAGTATGTTGCATCCCCTCTTGTATTTGCTGCCTAGCTTGCTGCACTATGGAATAGAGTTGACATTGTGATGGGATGTGGTTTGTTGCCTCACACAAAAAGCAAGTAACTAGGGTTGTGGGACATCCGTCTTGGAGAGAGACACCATGGGGCCACTCATCATGACATTCCTTGGATGTGTGTCCTATTTCTCCACACGTCTGGCAGGCTTGAGGTTTTCTCAAAACACTTCCTTTGAATTTCGTGTTACCTATGTCAATCTGTGGTGTTTTGGTGTTACTGTTGGCCATGTGGTGACGCATCAGCTGCACAATGTGGGTCTGATTATCCAACAGTTGTTGCATCCCTTGGGGTAACTCTTTGTTGCAGTTGTTGACTTGATTTTGGGCCATGAGTTGCATCAACTGACTCTGGGCTTCTAATAGTTGCATTGCATTTGTCATCTCATCATCGTTGATACTTTGGCAAGGCATCTGTTTAGGTTTAGCATAGATGAGTAAAAGATAGACAGATCTAAGAGAACTATTCCTACCCATACAAGCAATTTAACAATCAAACACACAGAATAAAACTCACAAATTTTTGAGAAAAACAACTAGTCGTCTTTGGATCGAAAGTATGCCCAGGATATGGGGAAACAATATGATAGTACTGCCATACCACAATTTGATAGGTCAATACATCAGCATGGTTTCTTTATTCTAATACATAATGGGGTCTAGTCTATCTCTTTCTTGAGTGCATCGTGTTCTTCCTCTATTTCCTTGAGTTCATCAAGGTATTTCTGAGTGTTGTGGAGTCTAAGTCGAAGTCTTCTTCCAAGGTTTTCGATGGCCTCCCATGCTGCACTTCTTGCGGAATCAAAGAATGATGTTTGAATTATTGGGTTTGTGAACATGCAGCAACCTTCGGTCTTGTGGTCATCGTCTTTGTTCTTGTATAGATGGAGTTGCACCCACCAGTACTCTTGACCTTCACCCATGAAAGGAAAACCTTTGTAGACTGCAGCTCCTTCAAGTCCCATGCTCAACATGAGGTCCTTCAAAGCTTTTGGAAACTCAGTCTCACATTCCAAGGCCATGGTCATTGCTGGACCTTTCTTGAGTGATTCCAGGAGGCGGGACATCTATAAATAAGAGAAGGCATTTAGATCACGAATAGTTAAGAAGTTACAAGAATGATATAAAAAAGTTTTAGACAAAGAGCAAATAAATTTTGTCCTATGGGCTTTCTTATTTCTAACCAGACTTAGGGTTTCGAACCTATAGGCAACACAATGCTCTGATACCATCTGTAGCGGACCTGCACTTAAAAATTGGCAAGTCCCTGTGTATAGTGCAAATCCCTGGATCGATTCGTTTGCACACACAGTCTAAGATGAAATATCACAACAAAGTATCAATTATTACACGTGGATCCAGTACTTAGGAAATATCCATTACAATTTGCATAGCACGAAGCTAGCTTTGAAAGAGTAAAGCAGCGGAAAACATTATTCTTCAGTGAGTCTCCATCATCTTCATGTGCCACAGGCGAAACATGTTGGTTGCAGACTCGAAACCCTTAACGAAACTCACTCGTCGTCAGAACAATCTGCAACAAATAAAATTTTGCAGCAGAGTGGGTCAGATACCATTAAAAATGGATCTGGCAAGTGACACTATGTGGACACTTAGTGGAATAACTCTAATAACCTATATGCATATTTGGCTGGTGGAGTTCAAGGCTGTTTTGCATAAAAGCCAATTTTGCCTAACACTTTGTAAAACATTTTCTTCAAATGTTGGAGACAATATGGCATAAAATCCATAGTCTCGTCTACCCTTGTTCACCCATCAAAATTTTACTTAGAGAAATAAGATGTTGGAGCCTCCGTTGACATCCTTGATCAGCTGCTTGAATTGTCCGTAACCGGGGACACGGCTAAGTACTTAGTTTTAACTCTGCAGAGGTTGTGCACTTTCACCATTAGACCCAACAAACCCAAACTATCCTCAAGCACTCAATTTGTGCTAAGGAAAAGGAGAGAGTTGAGACGAGACTTTTCAGAAGCATTTTCCCATCCCATACCGACTTGACGCGCTCCCATTCTAACCATTCTACCACCACCTGTCAAGTCGGGACGAGTCCACGCAACTTAATCCATCTAGCCAGAGCCCATATGACTAATGGCTGCACGGTAAGCAACTTCACTTAGAGAAACATTGGTCCCTTTAATAGCCTGGGTGGCAACCACAAGTGACCATCCCTTAGAGGTCACCCCTAAGAGATGACACCAACCTTTCCATCATCTTTTCAAACCAAGTCCACCCAGGTGATAAATTACTTAGTAGAATTAAACTTTAAGTAAAACACATTTGCATAGCATCAAATAATCTACTAAGTTATCACGGGTTCTAGACACAACTAGTGTAAAGGAGATAGTAGTTTTAGCATAGCAATACTATCCTACACATGCATATAAAGAAATATACTAAGTCATGCATAGAAAAATACTTAGGAAAATTATGGGGTGTGCCACTTGCCTTGGCAAACAGAAGTGTAGTAGTAGCAGTTGCAACCACTTTCGTCTCTCTCCGGAATTTCTAACAAGTCAAACAAATCACAAATAAACATACAATCATAAATGCAACACTTAGAAAATATGACATGCATGAGATGCAGAATGATACAAAGAAATGTGGTATGAAAGACAAGCAAAACAAAATAAGGGAAAGTCAACAAAATAACATTATCCCATTCAGCTAAGGCAAGGTCAAGGTAGAGTAAAATAAATTTGATAAAACCACCACTTGAAGGTTGTAAAGCTACTCTAAGTCTTCACAAGTTTGGTCTTCAAATAATCTTCAACTCCTTTGCAGCTTCATTGATCTTCAAATAGCACTCTATGAACTTAGTCTTAATCACCAAGGACTTGGTCTATATCCAAAGTGAGACAAAACTTAGAAAGAGAGAAGATAGAAGGAAAGAACTAATTGGTCTTCCAAAAATCTTCTCCAGGCTTCCTTGTAGCTTTCTTCTTGGTGTATTGACTTCATTTAATTTGGTAGACTTGATGGTTCTACAGACTTGATGATGTTGGCAGCACCAAGGTTGGTCTTGAATATAACTTAGCCACCATGAAGTAGGAAGAAAGGAGAGAAAGGAAAGAGACTTAGAAAAAGGTAGGATGGTTGGTCTTCATGAATTTCCTCTTGATTTCTTCTAAGTACTTTCTTCTTGGAGATGCTTCTGGAGTCCTGTTTTCTTGGCTAAGTCCTTCATTGGTTTCCACTAATTCTAACTTAGTAGAATTTGGCTAGGAGGGCTAACATGCATCACCTCAAAATTTCTAGGGAGGAATGCCATGTAAGAAGTGCAAATTATTTCTAAGGACTGGAATGCATGCCATGCCATGAAATTATTCTAAGAATGCAAGCAATGAAAGATGGTCCAAAATAACTAAGGACCAAGGGTCAAACAATAAGTCAAGAATAATTTCTAAGGCAAAGTTAACAAATTAAGAGATGCCAGATTTTCTAAGGAAAGTATGCAAAGCATAAGTTGATAATTTTTCTAAGGACAAACTTTTGTGGTGGCAAGTACTTAGAACATTTCCTAAGGGAAACAAAATAATTTTTCAGGATGCTAAATTTTTCTAAGGAAAAGATTTAGCACTTTTAAGGTGTTGAAATTTTCTAAGGAAAAGTGTTATCAAATTTTTCCCAAATATTTTCTAAGGAAGAAATAGCACTTTGGTGGAAAAGGTGAAATATTTCTAAGTTATTTTCCATCTAACATGATCATAATGACTTAGCTAAATTTTCCATTCAAAAAAATAATGTGGAGAACAATTTTAATATAATTTACTTATAAAAAAAACACCTAAAAAGCAATAAAAACAAATATACATAGTAAACATAGAAAATTAATTCTACGAAAATAATAGATTAAGCCTACGGCCAATACTTAGGCCTACAAAACTATTGCAAAAGAGTTTGCTCAAAAATCTATTTTTAAACTCAAATTATAGCCAAAATACTATTTAAACAACTTTTTAAAATTTATCTAAATTAATTTCGACAAAACCGCAAAATAAGCATACCAAAAGTTTCTACACATGATAAACTTTCCAAAAATATATTTTTCATAAAATTTGGACGAAGGAGTAAAAATTAATAATAGATCTAAAACGCAGGGACTAATCTGTAAAACGTAGGGGCTAAACTGTAGGGAAAACAATTAAAATATTCGCGCTGAAGTCCCTGGGCAACGTGGCGTCTTCTGATTGGCTGCGTCCGCTGACTGTGCTGCTGACGGAGCGATGACGAGGCTGCTGAGTTGGCGGCTGACGTGTCGCGATCTGGTTCGCTGATACCCCTTCGGTAGGATGTTCTAATCCTAGCCGTGCGATCGTGATCGAAGGGCGCAGGGCCAGTTGACCAAAAGCAAGCGGCGCACTGGCCGGAGTTACGCCGGTGACCACATCCCGTGGCAGCGCCATGGCCGGCGTGTACGTGCACGACGAACGGAAGAGGAAGGGGAAGCTGGGTGCATACCATGGGGTGTAGGAGGTCGCGGCAAATCGGATGGCGAGGACGGCGTGGTCGTTTGCTTCCTGGGACGGCCTGCGGAGGCGACCGGAGGTGCGTCGGCGGAGAAGACCTTCGGGTCGAGGACGTCGCGCTCGATTGGCTGCACAAGAAGATCCAAGGAGAGGGTCAGGGAGATGCGCACGGGCGTGGGCAAAAGGATGGGACCAAAAGGTGGCGGTGTAGACCCGCGGTGTCGCCGGAATCGTGCTCGAACAGAGGCGGTAATGGCGGACGGCGGTGGCGATTTTGTGGGCAGCCTTGCGGCGATTTGGCTAGGGTTTGTGGGGGCTTTGAGAGAGGAGGCCGTGGGGATTTATATGGGGCAGGAGTTCCCGGGAGATTGCGATCGTATCGCAACGGATTTTGATCCGATTTTGGTTAGGGTTTGAAGAGGATTTCGTGCGGGAGAGGTTGATGGTGATGACGTCACCGCTTGCGTCATCGGTGGGACCCACCTGGCAGTGAGAGAAAGGGAGGTGGGCTGCTGCTGGGCTGCTGTCTGCTGCACGCGCGGTAGAAAAGAGATATAGGAGTTGGGCTTCGGCCCAATTAGCTAGGGTTCCCTTTTTTTTGTTCAAAAGCTTTT
The DNA here is from genome assembly GCA_947311845.1 of Poa pratensis. Taxonomy (NCBI): domain Eukaryota; kingdom Viridiplantae; phylum Streptophyta; class Magnoliopsida; order Poales; family Poaceae; genus Poa; species Poa pratensis. The sequence continues at coordinate 128,666,008 of CAMZMU010000052.1, read as the reverse complement.
CTTTTCTTTTCCTAAAAACTTTAATAACTTTTTTAATACAAAACCAAATTAAGTCAAACCAATTTCTATAGTTTTGTAAAAACCAACTCTTTAATTTGAAAACCTCAAATAATATTTTCCAAAACATTTTGTCAACTATATTTTTGAAAAGTGATTAAATGAATTTTTGGACATATTAATGTCATTTGAAAACTATAGGTTTTTTTTTTATAAATTCCTTTGGAATTATAATTTAAACCAAAGCAAAATATGAGTAACATGATTAATATCACTCAATAAAATAATTTTGTATAAAACTCAAATAGTTTAAAAGGGGTTTGATAAATCGAAATGATTTCGGAACTCATTTTAAAAATCCAAATAACTATTTTCTTTCAAAAGTAAAACTATAAAACTTGAAAATAGAGAATAGGTAAGTAATGGAATAATTCTCAATACCTATAAACTATTTACAACCAAACACACTTTTTCAAATAGAAATCATTTTGATTTCCAAACTAGGTTTTGAACCAATAATATGACCCTTGATGTCAAAATTTTAAAATAGGTTTTAGAACAAACAATTGTGGCTTAAGTAGATCTTAAATACCACAAGATAAACATTTACAATTATTTATTTTGCAACAGATTCAAACAATTTCACAAGCAACTCTATCAGAACAAAACATTCATAAAAACCAGAAGAAAACTTGGAGCATTCTTTGCTCTACTAATATATTTTCTTAAATATGTTTTCAAGTGGAATTATTATTCCAACTTTTTAAATATCCAAATGCAACCAATGCTATATGATGATGAATGTATGCATGAATTTTCTTTTCAAAGCAAAATACATAATAGTTTTCAAAAGTTTTAAATTTTTCTGATTTTTCAACTTTTTGAAAACTTGGGATGTTACACTCTCATCGGGGAAGCGGTCCTTGCGTAGATGTAGCCAAACAAGGTCTCCTTCTTCAAATATCATGGGGCGCTTGTTCTTGTTCATCTTCGTAGTATGGTCTTTGTTTGCTTCTCAAGCGTGGCCCTTGTGTCTTCATGTAATTTCTTCATGTAAGCGGCACGCTTGTCGAAGTCCATGTTGATTTGCTCACGAGTGGAAGTGGTAGCATGTCGAGCGCGGTGTAGGGGTTGTAGCCATAGACGACCTCGAAGGGTGTTCTCTTTGTTGCGCGATGTAGTGCTCGATTGTAGGCGAACTCGGCGTGTGGGATGCACTCTTCCCAATTCTTCAAGTTAGGCTTGATCAACACACGAAGGAGTGTGAAGGCTTCGGTTCACCACTTCGGTTTGGCCATCGGTTTGAGGGTGGTATGCGGTGGAGAATAGTTGCTTGATTCCCATCTTGGCCATCAAAGTCTTCCAAAAATAGCTCACGAACTTGGTGTCACGATCCGACACAATGGTCTTGGGCACTCCATGAAGACGGACGATTTCCCTGAAAAACAAAGTAGCAATGTGTGAAGCATCGTCGCTCTTGTTGCAAGGTATAAAGTGTGCCATTTTAGAGAAGCGATCAATGACGACAAAGATGGAATCCTTGTTTGTTTTAGTGCGTGGGAGTCCTAAGACAAAATCCATAGCTATATCGGACCATGGGTGATGTGGAATAGGCAAAGGTGTGTATAAACCATGAGAGTTTAGAGTAGACTTAGCTTTGAGACATGTTGAACATCGTCGCACCAAGCGGTTCACATCCGGTACATCCTTGGCCAATAGTAGTTTGTGGAGAGCATGGCAAAGGTCTTGTCACGTCCAAAGTGTCCCATTAAGACGCCTCCATGTGATTCCTTCAAAAGGACCAAACGAAGCGAAGACTCGGGTATACATAGTTTGTTAGCCTTAAACAAGAAACCTTTGTGCAAATAGAAATCACCAATTCCTTTGTGCTCCGAACATTGAGCGAAAATGTCTCCAAAGAAAGCATCGGTAGCATACAACTCTTTAATCTCATCCAAACCCAAGACACTAATGTCAAGACGTGTAAGTAGGTTGGCCTTGCGGGATAGAGCATCCGCGACCACATTGTCTTTACCTTTCTTGTATTTGATTACAAAGTGAAAGACTCAATGAACTCAACCCACTTAGCATGTCTTTTGTTCAAATTTGTTTGACTTTTCAAATATTTCAAGGATTCATGGTCGGAATGAATGACAAATTCCTTAGGACGAAGGTAATGTTGCCACACATCCAAAACACGAACCAAAGCAAATAACTCTTTGTCATAAATGGGGTAATTCAAGCGAGCTCCATCTAGTTTCTCACTATGGTATGCGATGGGTCTACCATTTTGCATAAGCACTCCACCAATGCCCAATCCACTTGCATCGCATTCAATCTCAAATGTCTTAGAGAAATCCGGAAGGGCAAGGAGTGGTGCTTCGGTTAATAACCGTTTGAGCTCATTGAAAGCAAAATCATGTGCATTGCCCCAAATGAAAGGTACATTCTTCTTTGTAAGTTCATGGAGGGGGCAAGCAATTGTGGAAAAATCCTTGATGAAACGGCGGTAAAATCCGGCAAAACCAAGAAAACGTCTCAACTCCTCAAGTGATGTCGGAAAAGGCCAAGTCCGAATTGCTTGTATCTTGCTTCATCGACTTCGACTCCATCCGAAGAAACAACAAAACCCAAGAAAACAAGTTTGTTGGTGGCAAAAGTGCACTTAGAAAGATTTGCATAAAGCTTTTCATTGCGAAGAACCAACAAAACTTGAGCAACATGAGAAGTGTGCTCTTCCAAAGACTTGCTATAATAAGGATGTCGTCAAAGTATACCACAACAAATTTCCAATGAAAGGACGCAAAACATGATTCATGAGACGCATAAAGTAGAAGGTGCATTGGAAAGACCAAATGGCATGACGAGCCACTCATAAAGACCAAGCTTAGTTTTAAATGCGGTCTTCCATTCATCACCTTCACACATGCGTATTTGGTGATATCCACTTTTAAGATCAATTTTGGAGAATATAGCGGAACCACAAAGCTCATCGAGCATATCATCAAGGCGAGGGATAGGATGGCGATACCGAACGGTTATGGCGTTGATGGGGCGACAATCCATGCAAAGGCGAAGAGTGTTGTCGTGCTTGGGTACCAAGATGACGGGCACGGCGCACGGACTCAAGCTCTCGCGGATATGTCCCATGGCAAGAAGTTCTTGTATTTGCCGCTCGATCTCCTTTGTCTCTTCGGGGTTGGTGCGGTAAGGAGCGCGGTTTGGTAGCGGTGCGCCGGGAACAAGGTCGATGCGGTGCTCGATTCCGCGTAGAGGAGGTAGTCCCGGTGGCACGTCTTGAGGGAAGACATCTTCAAAGTCCTTCAAAAGAGACAACAAAGAAGGAGGAAGGTTTGTGAAAGTGTTAGTCATAGAAACTTCACCCTTGCATATGAGCACATAGTGAGGGTGGATGGGTTTTCTCTCAACTCCCTCATCTCTCTTTGTGGCAAATAGTGTAAGTTTTGTGGGAACTCTCTTTGAAGTGTCACACTCATTTGGCTTGTGGCTCTCACTCACTTTATGGTGGATCTCTCGCTCACCACTCATCTCACTAGACGAACGATCTTGTTGTGCCCTTGCAATAGTCTTGGCGTTGTCGGCGATGACTTGACTTGGTGTCATGGGACGAAGGACGAAGGTCTTGTCGTTGTTCTTGAAGCTATAGTAGTTTGTCCTTCCATCATGCATAGCACCCTTGTCAAATTGCCATGGACGCCCAAGGAGTAAGTGACAAACGTTCATAGGCACAACATCACAATCAACCGTATCTTCATAGGCTCCAATCTTGAAGGACACTTGCACCATGTGTTGAATCTTGACGGCTCCGGTATCACTCAACCATTGCACATGGTAAGGATGTGGGTGCTTCTTGAACTTCAAGTTGAGCTTATCACAAAGTTCTTTGCTCGCTAGGTTGTGGCAACTTCCACCATCTATGATGACCTTGATGGACTTTCCATTGACCCCGCTCTTGTTGAAACAAGTTGCATCTTTGGTCTTCTTCTACTTGAACATTGGTGGTTAAGCTCTTGCCACAACCAAGGAAGGGTCTTTGTTGTCGCCATCACAATAGATCTCACTTTCTTCTTCTTGAGCACTTTGCATTGTGGCGACCTTGTTCAAAGCATTGTACTCATCTTCACTCATAGATTCATACTCTCCCATGTCATTGATGATCATGACCTTCTTGTTGGTGCACTCAAAAGATTTGTGCCCTTGTCCGCCGCACTTGTAACATTGCAAGAGTCTTGTGCCGGACGAAGATCCTTGAGGCGCCTTGGAAGGGAGGTACTTTCTTGAAAGGTTGAGGCGCTTGAGGTGTCGATGAGAGACTCTTGGAGGACCTCGAGTGTTCGCTTGAGGAAGAGCTTGTGAAGGTGTAGGAGTTGACGAAGAAGGCTTGTTGGCGTAGAATGCCTTTGTCTTGAGGTATTTGAGCTCTTCAAGCACGTGGCGCTCGGCCTTGGAAGCTTGATGTACTAGCTCTACCAAAGAGGCATATGGTTGGAACTCCACGATCTTCTTGATGGGATAGTTGAGGCCATTCATGAAACGAGCCATGGATTGCTCTTCGTACTCGTTGACATTGGCTCTCATCATGGAGATTTCCATTTCCTTGTAGTACTCGTCAACCGACTTCAAACCTTGCTTCAACTCTTGCAACTTCTTGTATAAGTCTCTAGTGTAATGGCTTGGCACGAAGCGCTTGTACATGGTTTCTTTCATTTCAACCCAAGTGTCAATTGGTTGTTGGTGGTTAGCGACGCGAGCATCTTGTAGTTGTTCCCACCACAAGAGGCATACTCTTCAAACTCCATCGAGGCTAAGGCAACCTTCTTTTGTCGGAGAAGCGTTGCACGGAAGATCTTGTCAACCTTGAGTACCCATGAGAAGTAAGCTTCCGGATCACTTGTGCCGTAGAACTTGGGTATGTCAAAGCGGACGTTGGTCAAGTCATCATAGTCGTCACGTGGCCACCACGTGGGAATGCACGTCCACGTCTCCTTCGGTTGAGTCCATCACCATTGTGTTGGCTTGACTCGTTATCACTTGACTCGGAACGTTGGTGTTGGTGACGATCATGAGGAAGCTCTTGACGAGGCGCATGTTGAGGAGGTAGCTCTTGTTGAGGAACGGGTTGCTCGACATTGTTCGCATTGTCATGGTTTTGATGACGTGGCCTTGGAGGATGACGAGGGTGACGTCCTTGTTCACCAAAGTCATTCGCACCCGGAACGCCATTGTCATTAGCCAATGGGTCATGACGATCACGTTGGCGGTGGTGGTGATGGTATGCGTGCGCGACGATCATCATTTTGGTGAGGTTGTTCTTGATGCGCATTGGCATTGTTCGCGTGAAGATCATGTGGTTGTTCAACGATAGGAGGAGGTCGTTCATGGGCGTCGCTCCTTGAATCATGTTGACGTTCTTGTCGAGGTTCATGACGTCCATGATGTGCTTGTGTCGACCTTGAGGTGCTTCTTGTACGGCTTGAGCGTGAAGGAGCTCGTTGTCGCGCAAGGTTGTTGATAGCTTCGGTCATCCGCTCCATGTTCGCATTGATTGCGTTGAAGTTGGCATCATGAGTTTGGAGACGGCGCTCGTAGCGGCCTAAGCCATCACGAACAAGGTGTCGAAGACCGACGAACTCGGATTGTGTGACATAGCCATGATCACCGCGAACTCCACCATGGATTTCCTCATCCGAGCTTGAGCTTCCGTTTGTACTTCCCCTAAACATTTTCTCAAGAACAAGTGAGATGTGTGTAAGGAAAAACCAAGACAAACTATATCCCAAGTATAATGTGGCTTGAGAGGAGAGTATCCGGTTCTAACACCCAACACACACACTTATGAGGATAGGAAGGTATGAAGTGGCAAACGAAACAAGCAAACCCGCGACAAGTATATTGTCAAAGGTAGAGAAAATCCACAATGATCAAATTACCAAAGAAACTCCAACCACAAAGTATCAAGAAACACACACAAAAGCGAATGATGGGGTTGGGCGACCAAAGGGCGAGCACTCGAAGATAGACAACCTAACGAAGACTACGTGCTCAAATGTCACCCAACACAAGAAGGACGCTAGCTCAATTGCTTTTTGTGGGCAACGGATTTGCACAAGAGTTAACACTCACACTCACTTTGGCGGTCTTAGCTTTGTCGCAACCTACAAGAGATGAGACTTGGCACCACTTGATTCTTTTCTTTTCTCTCTTTTTTTTTGATTTTTGCTTTTTGACGATGATTCCTTCTCTTTTGCTAGTGCCAAGCTCTCTAACGATACACACTCGCCAATACTTGAAGACAAACACTCAACACGTGCAATGCCTCGCAATATCACCGAGCTAGTCCAATAGGTTAAGTTGCGCGAAAGGAAGAAGGGCTCACAACGGAAATGATGGTGGGGGAATGTCGAGTCCTTGGTGGCGTCGTCGCTTGGCGTTGATGATGCGTTGCTGCGGAAGCTTGTCGATGTTGTAGACGTAAAGCACACCAAGAAAGGACTCAAACCAAAGAGGAAATGCCAAAACGAACCGAGGAAAAAAAAATTTCTGAAAAATTGGCCCTGGCGGTAGTACCGCTGGTCCGCCCGGTAGTACCGCTGCGGCGGTAGTACCGCTGCACTGGCGGTAGTACCGCTGCGCACGAATCTGCGCGTTTGACTCGATTTTGGGCGGATTGGGCTCCAAAAATCCTCGAATTCGTGGGAAATCGGCAAAATTAAGGCTAGGGAACGCAAACAAAGGTGGAGGGGGTCCTAAAGCAACAGATCCATGGACAAAAACTACCAAAAACGCAACGAATCGACAGATCGGCTCGAATCAAGGCAAGGCTATTTTTGGTGGAAATTTTCGAATTTCTCAAAAACGAAGAAAAATTTGGTGGATTTTGGTGGAAACACAAATCAAATCCGTGTCAACCTAGAGCTCTGATACCATATGATGCGGGTAGGTCCCGATTTTCACGGATTTGTGCGGAGGGAAGATGAACACGAAGAACACGCGAAGAACGATGAACACAAAGAGGGGAAATCAAACACACAAGGGTAAATAGCAAGTAGCAACCCGGCAAGAATCGACTGGTAACAAATCCCCGAGGGCAGCCCCCAATCCTCCTCTCCCAAGCACACCTTACTCTTAGGATTGTTTGTCCAATTGGTCAATCCAACCAACCAACCTAGCCACCTAAAGATGGAAGATTAGCAAGTAATCGCAACTACAAGCGGAGCCTTGGTATCCACGCAGGGATCTTCTCCTCAAGAGGAGGCCTTGGTTCATCTCCACATGTGGAGGTCTTGATTCATCTCCATAGGAGGAAAGAGACACTTTGAGAAGAAGGAGCAAGGCTCTACTTTAGTTCCCAAATCATAGTCTAACCCTAGATCTGGATGGGGAGGTATTTATAGTCTATGAGGCGAAGGGGTAAGTTGTGGGCCATTACATGGGCTTCAGCCCGAATCTTCTCAGGTCCAGCGGTAGTACCGCTGCGCCAGCGGTAGTACCGCTGGGATTAAATGTGCTCGCTGGCGGTAGTACGAAGCTGGTACCGGGAGGTACCGTAGGGGTATCCAGTGGCGTTTTCGGGCGTGTCGGTACCTCCAGCGGTACCTCTGGCGGTAGTACCGTGATCTGGGTTCGGCGGTAGTACCGCTGTGCAAGCGGTAGTACTGCTGACTGGAGTTCTGCGCAGCTCTTCATCTTCAGCGGTAGCACGGCTGGTGCCGCTGCCTGGGACCTGGTGGTAGTACCGGCCCGCCTGGCGGTAGTACCGCTGTGCTGATGCTTCGTCTTCTTCATCTTCCTCTTGACTCGTTTCTTGTCCAACTTCTGCACTTGCTTGGTGATCTTCTTGGTAGTTGTTCCTGAGTATGCACAACGTATCCGAATGAAGTAGCAACCCATTCAAAGGAGTGTCGAGATCACACATATATAGGAGTGAATTCACCTTATCATGGAGAGTTTTGATTCTTGCTCTTGTTATTGGGCCATTTGATGGTGTTGGTGTTGTGTGCGAAGGTTGCACTACATCACTTATGGGCCTCAAGTTGGAGGGCGGCAACTGACGGAGAACTGAAATTTCTGGCGTGCCTTCGGGCTTTGGTAAACTGCCGAAGCAGGGAAGATATATAAAGGGCCATGCAAAAAGGCCACAATACTAGCCCATTCATCCGCTCAACGCCGAAGTGCGCACCCGGCAGTGCCCATGCATCGGATCTGCCATCGCGCATGGGCCAGTGTAACGCAGCACATGACCACTCCCTCAGGAGGGCACGAGAGAGTCTTCTAAAAAAAGGCAGAGCGCAGGCTCGAACAGCATGATGGCAATGAAACTTCGGCGCCTTTCAACGATCGACTCAGAGGTGACTGAACTCCGGCCGGAACGGGCGTGCAGTCAACGGACGGACAACGAGCGGCATATGCCATTGCTCGCTCGCTCGGCGCATGGCTCGGCAATGATTCTTGCCCTGCCACGATGAGGAAGCACACATCATGGCTGGCAGGCCAGTGACCGGCTGTTATTCACACAGATGTATGGAGGTCGATGTGGCCAAGAAGATTGATCAACCTCTTATAGACTTGTGTATATGTCCTCCCGTTCAAGATCATTGTCCCTGCTTCTTTCAATTATCATGGCAAAGCTAGACAAGTGCGAGTGCTAACTGCAACTCTGCAAGGACATCTTCAGCATGTCCCTTGCGAATCAAGCTACTCCGCCTACTTGGTTTCCGGCAAAAGATGAAGGCTTGAACTGATCATAGACCATCTCCTGGGCGCTGTCTACTTCAGTTCAGACTCCACTATACACTCTCGAGTGCAAAATTTATGGCGCGGCGCTAGGAAAGGATGAGGGTCTAGGTGTTCGATTCGTACTCACTGCGTTGTCAGGGTCGGGTGTGCACATATAGCTGGTTATCCACTATCCGGGTTTATCTGAATAGTAGCTCATGATTCTGACGGTGACGGGAGCATGATGTCCGCAAACACGGTCGCATGCTAGCAAGCCAATAAAACTCTCTGCCGGCAGAATATGTTTCTATCAAATCTGCAGCACGTATTGGGAATGGTATTACAGCACATCATCAGGGAAATACTGTCGAAGTCATCCTCCTCGCTTCTACGGCACTGAATCAAATGCGCGGCAGCGGTAACTGTCCGTAGACAAGGCGCATTTACCTTGTCCCTCACGCGGTGAAAGCGGATGCGCCTGGCTGTAGTAACTTTCTTCATCTTTCAGGCCTGGGCACATTCCCCGGCCAGGTTTGTCGGCCGGGTGCGTGGTACAGTAGCAGGGTAGTCAACCTGCTCCATCAGATCGAATTCAGACCACTGCCAAAAGATCGATCGATGCATACAGAGTATGGTTTCCACGGCAGATGGAGCTGCTCAGAGAATACATCTCACTCTCGAATAAACTTTGTTTCTTCTTCTTCTTCTTCTTCTTCTTCTTCTTCTTCTTCTTCTTCTTCTTCTTCTTCTTCTTCTTCTTCTTCTTCTTCTTTACGTCCGCTTCTCGACGTTCTCACTGCCGTACGCTCAAAGTTGACTCACGGAAGCTGAGAGTACTGTATTCGAGAGAGAATGTGACTGAAAGATTTGACAGACGAACTCCGGTCGGCTCTCCACTTTTCTAGACTACGCCTGTTTTACAGGGGTTCTCTGGTCTTCTGGAACAAGTTAAACCATGCAAAGGAGTTACCAGACATGACGTGTACTATGACCATCCGTAGAGATATGCAGGCACATGAACGAATAAACGATCGATGGATCAGTTACAAAGATACTGGATGAGCGAGACCGACGGATCAGTAGGCGGGCGCGACGACAATGATTGGCGGCGGTGGCATGTCGAGGACGACAGGAGCACGCGCGAGCTGCCGGTGGTGGGCGGAGGGCCCGGCGATCACCTGCGGTTTCCGCTTTGGCACAAGGGCGCCCGCGAGATCTCGCCGTCGCCGGACGTACGTCGGGCGCGGGAGCCGGGGAATGGGAGCCTCGCCCACGTGCCGGACCACGGCGTGCCAGGCCCGGAGCCACGTGAAGGCGGATCACGTCGGATTTCGCTAGACTCTTTCGCTATCCTTGCTTACTCACGCGCGGGTTCGGTTGGTTCCCTCGCCGCCGGGCGCGTAGTCGCAGGTCGCTAGCTCCCTGCCGCGCGCCATGCCGCGCCCGTCCTTTCGGCTGTTCGGCACCCATGCCCGTGGGTGGCCATGATTGTGGCTGGCGGTGATCGAGGTACGCTACGTGCGAGAGGATCTGCTCACCTTGGTGGGAGACGGATTGTCGGGTGCAACCGTACTTTCTTCACGATTTGTTTACAAGGGAGAAAAATGATACTACAGTAAAGATTATACGGGCTTAATTTTCCAAGTAGGTCTACATGTCTATTAGATTCTGCATTACGACGTTGCTTAAAAAGATTCCAACATGAGATGAATGTTATATCAATTAGACTAGTCTCCGACAACAAAATAAAAGGACTACACGCCGTGCAGTATACTCGACTGGAATTCAACGAAAAAAAATGCAAGATTGAATAGATGCCAGCTTCACATAACATTCAAAAAAAGTTTACATTGTTGGTCATGGCTGTACAGTTCAAGGATGTGACCGGAGGAGAAAAGCTTACATACTAATGATTTGCTAACCTAGTTTGATAAATGTATTTGCAAATCAGTTATACTATTCCACCCGCTTAACGTTAAATTTATGATCAAAATAATTGTATTGTGCATCTGAATTATTAATTGATTACATTAAAATTTGGTGAACGAGGTGTTTCCCCACCACGAGGAACCGTACGTATGTGGTGGGGCACAACAATGCGGTTTATTTTCTTTCAGATTAGTGGACCCTATTATTTTATACCAAACATTTTAACCTTTTCACTTATAACACGTTTTTTCAACATATGATTTTAACTAGTACATTTTTATTGTAAATAAATTAGCACGTGATAGTACAACTATAGATGAAGATATTATCATTTTTATTACAAAGTTTTGAACTTGTACATTAATATTGCACTTGCGCTAAATCTGAAGCATATAAAATAAAAAATTGCATGTCTTCACAAATTAAGTCATGCCAATTAGGTGAATTACCATTATATGTAGGTGTTCATGTTTATTTTAGTTTTCTTAAATATCATGATCCTCACCTCTATATTGGCAGAGATTTCTCGAATGCATGATTGCCTATTTTAAGTGTCACTATAGAGAAGATATTAATGCCAGTTTCACATCACACTATTGGGCCCTATGGCTGTCGGTTCAAGGATGGGATTAGAGCAAGAAAACTTGCAAATTGAGTAGGTCCCTAGTTTGTTGTTAAAATCTTCTAGAATAATATTCATATTTCAAAGAATGGTATTCTTGGTGAATTTTGTATCCAGTAATCCTCCATACCGCACATCCCATCTCATCCTCATATAAAGATACGATTTTGCCAATTCTCGGTTAACCGACAACTAAGATAGTGCTTAGTCAATTCCTACAGTGTGATCTTCATTGTGATTTGTTCACATATGAGTTGTAAACTAGGTAGCAAATGAGATTGCAATTGAGATTTTTTTTCCACTTGCAATTGGCTGGTTTACGTTTTTCTACTCACGGTAGTGCAAGGATGGCGGTTTCATACAAATTTCAAACTCCATAGCTCACCGGTTTCTTTCTTTGTTGCAGGAAAATTGTGCACCAATTCCTTTTCTTTTGCTGTAAGTGTGCACAAATTCCAACTCGCATAGGTTTGTGCACAAGACATTGCAATTCAGTTAGGTGCTGCATAATTCCGTTGCACTTTCTATACGAAAGACACTATTGAAACCATAGATCTCAACATTTTGTCGCTCCCATGCATAGACCTCTAATTTCCGTCGACCTGCACCGATCTAGTGTTATCAATTACGGAAATCACGTAAAGCTCAATCATTAATCAAAACAAAGACAAACTAATCTGCTACTCTGGTAGTGGCATGCCCTGGAGTTCACGATCAGAGCCGCTCCATTCAAACCTCTGTAGAGTAGCCTTGCGCTGTCGAAAAGGGTCGGATGAGCGGGCGGCAGGCAATGATGGGATGATGATGATGGGTGGGAGATGAGGCTTGCGGGGCGGGGCCCAGCAGGTGCGGTGCCGGCACAAAGCGGGACACCATGATTTGGGCCTGGGGAAAGGCCATACGCTCGTGAATGGACACTTGAAACTGGGCCCTTTTCCAGTGGACCAATGCGAGCACGCCCTCAGCAATCATGCCTTCCATCCTCGATCGAACCGGGGCAGCCGTAGGAGTATTGTTGGTACCAGCTCCGAAAGCCAATCATTTCTCCATGCACTGCTCCTACGTGCTGCGATCATGGTCTACTTAAAAATTTCGAAAAACAAACAAGAGCAATTTGTAAGACAAGAGATATGTAATTTACCGAACAATCGAGGATGAAGACGATGGATACTCGCTTTGTTCCGAATTATAAGATGCTCTAACTTTTTTCTAAATCGCACGTATGTAGGCGTGTTTTAATGTGTTTGTTCACTCATTCTAGTCCATATGTAATCTATATTGAAACATCCAAATTACTATATAAGTCGATTTCCATGTATCATTCCTTAACTTTGAGATACGCTCACACTTTTTGTCCCTTTTTTATCACGCTAGTTAAAAGATTAAGGTCTATCGACTAGTGAGTGTGGACAAGATTCTTAAAAAACAATTAAGCCAATTGTTGATGTAGAATGCAATTTGAGCAATAGACCCTACATTATTTAAGCTACAAGTTCGTAAACAGAAATCACATGAATTAAGTACGAGTGAAAAAGATGACAATTGATATATTCCTGAAGCACGGACCCTTGGTGCATATTCCTTTGTTCGATAGCTTGAAGGACGCATAGTACAAAGGTTATCAACCATAATCGGTGGACGTAGAACCTCACCCTCACTCTTAGTATGTAAAGCCCATGGGTCCCTTCCATACTCATAACATTTCTTGCTCGCGGTACGCAATATCCAATGTCTTCATAAACTGCTCGAGGAAGCGCCATATGGTTGGAGGATCTCAAGAGACTCCTTGGCGTCTTGGAGACGTCAATCTTCAACCGAAACAAGTAGCACCTACCATAACTAGGTGATATACACTTCAGGGTGCTCAACTAACAAACAATCCCATCCCTTGAGATCTCATGTGGTGCTATGGAACAAATAGCAGTAGGAATACACTTCTGATGTGCTATCGGATCTAAGCGCACGAGGTATATAGCGTCACATAAACTAGCCATTGGACTCATAACTCGTGTAAGTCGCATGGTTGAGTGATCATTTTTTATGTATCGAGCTTCAGACTTAGGAGTCACTTTACGAGCCATGCTCGGAATATAACATGACCTCAGACTGTCTCATGAATATATCAGACAACTTGGGCCAAACAAAGACTTACGAGTCATGAGATCTACCTTGTAGCTCAGAATATCCACGATTTCAAACACCTGACGTACGAAAGATTATATGGGAGGATCTGACACAATGTCGGACAATCCAACCTTCAAGTGAGACAATGTAGGGATGTTAGATGGTCTGATGACAGCTTTGAATGGTTCAATAGTAACAACACCACATAACCCTATATGTACTTGCATGGCCATGAATCAATGGATTTGAGTTATAATTGTTTTTACGTTGACTCTATGGAATTCCCAAACATTTCCATTCTTAAACATATGCAAGGTTGATCCCGATTTAATCTCCATATTTCCCAAAACACCCGATTCCGATGAAATGTGAATGAACTTTTTAAGTTGGAATATGTTTTCCCTGGCCACCAGACCAAGCCCGCGCTCTAAAATATGACGTGGGTCCCCTTTCTTTAAGTTCAACAAGTGAATTGAGATAATCATACGTAATTATTAATTTTTTGCACGTACATATAACGGACCATAAGTCAAAATGTGTTTGTTTGCTAGATATATACTCCACTTCATTCGGTGGAATAGATTACAAACAAGCATATGTCAAAGCTACAAACGCCCACTTGTTTCCTAAAACAAATCCTATATCTGAGTGGAGAATAGCTGAAGTTAGCTAACCTAGCAATTTTAAGCCTTTAAGCTGCAGGAGGTGGGGAAGTTATGATTGCACCAATTAAGGAGTCCGCCCCACAAGTTAATGATTGCTGTCCCAGGAACTATGCGAGAGATCCAACATTCCTCATCGTCTCTTTAAAACCCTCACTCTCCCCCACTTCTTTATCACTTCCAAGTTCCCAACTCCAACTAGTTAACACACACGCACGCTCAGATAGAGGTTGTGTGAGAGAGAGGCTGGGGAAGAAGGGAGGGTTGAGAGAGGCGAGGAGATGATGGAGAGGACTGAGGACTTAGGGCTCAGCCTCAGTCTCAGCTCATCGCTCACTCCTCGCACCCACCATGTTGCCATGCTCCTCCACGCTCCAGGTAAATGTTACTACTGGTATATGCAGCTTTGTTTATCTCCAGGTGCGTAGATCAGTACTCCGGCAGCTAGCCGGCGAAAGAAAATAGATGCTAATACTATTGCCATGTGCGCAACTCTTGATCAGAGAGGAGATTTCTGGAGATGGCGCTGCTCCCTGCAAAGCGGAGCGAGGTTCCTGCCGACGACTCCGGCCTACGCGGCGGCAGCGATGACGAGGACGGCGGCTGCGGTGTAGATGGCTCCCGCAAGAAGCTCCGGTTGTCCAAGGACCAGTCCGCCGTGCTCGAGGACAGCTTCCGTGAGCACCCGACTCTCAACCCGGTAATTAACAAGCCTTGCTCAATTTCTTCCCATGAAAGCATGCATGTTTATTGGCTTATTACCTAGCATCCATGTAGAATCTATCGCTAAATTAAACCATGCGTACTACGTGCAGAGGCAGAAGGCATCCTTGGCGCAGCAGCTCGGCCTGCGGTCGCGGCAGGTGGAGGTTTGGTTCCAGAACAGACGCGCAAGGTACGTACGTAGCCACATGCAATAGTATATGTTGCTAGTTTGGATTCGATTGATCAGATCGAGTTCTGAATCTCTTGATTTAAAATCTGTATTGTTAATCCAGGACGAAGCTGAAGCAAACGGAGGTGGACTGCGAGTTCCTGAAGCGCTGCTGCGAGACGCTGACGGAGGAGAACCGGCGGCTGCAGAAGGAGGTGCAGGAGCTCCGCGCGCTCAAGCTCGTCTCGCCGCACCACTACATGCACATGTCCCCGCCCACCACCCTCACCATGTGCCACTCCTGCGAGCGCGTCTCCAACAACAACAACAACAACAACAACAGCTCCACGGCCGACCGCCGAAGTATCTACGGCGGCGCCATCTGCCACCGCCCCATCGCCGTCCGGCCGCAGCAGTCATGATATCCACAATCTAGAAGCTACCTACTAGCTAGTTAGTTAATCATAGCTTACTAGCTTTGGCAGTAGGAAGTAGCCAACAGTTTGCACATTTACTCCTGCAAAACTGTTGCACTCCATCCATATCGTTCTTGATTTTTCTTCCTTGGGAAGAAGACGATTGATTGGGCGAGAGTACTAATGTGTTTCAAGTGCAGTAGAAGAACAGCAGGAGCTTGAGCTCAGCTCATGATCGAGCTGGGCTAGGGGAATATTTAGATAAAGTTGGATATGGTGGGATGCGGGTGTAGGGGCGGTGGGGTGCAAGGGGATGGCACGGCGGTTTATTGTGTCGTCTCTTTGCCTGATGGTGACGGCGATGATGAGAGGTCATCACCTCTGTTTGTTGGACAGCCGTGATCGATTTATTAACGCGTGTGTGTGCATCTGCTGGCCTACTTAGCTTAATTTAGGCGATTACTGTCTCCAGAAAGCATGCATGTATATGTGCAAAAGTATTCTATTTTGCTTCGGTCACGTACCTAACTAAAAGGAGTTCGGTTATCCGCTTATCATTTGGATTTGGATAAACAATTATACACTGACGGTTGTTCGCTTCTGCGAACGGCCGGCCACCGACTAGTCTGGACTGACTGGACAATCAAACTGCCCTGCCATGCCACACGACGTACGTAACTGCAACTGATCGATTCGATCGGGACCATGTACTATTCATGGACGAGATCAGGATCAATGGAACGTCAGTTCAGATATCCACACTGATGGAAACTGTACTTCGCTTGTTTCAGGTGTTTGTTTGGCGTTGCTCTCAGGGATCACGACGCCATAAAACCCTACTGAAAGAATTTCTAGCTAGCTAGGGAGATAAACTCATAAACCCGAAACTTCTGCCGAAAAATCATGCATGATATGATCTTCCACGATGTATACCTCTCAGCATGCATGATGTGCTACGTTTTATACTGGTATCTCCATCTTCTAGTAGCAATCAATCAGTATGTCCTCTTCTCCTCGGGTAATTTTCGCCGCTTTATTCTCCCATGTGTCCAACTGATCGGAAGTGCCGACAGAACCACTCGAATACCAGGAGACTTGTCTGCAAAAACTGAATGAATATTCTGCACATGCCTAAACAACGCAGTTTGCCTTTTGCATCGGCATCGTCAGCGCCCACTTGAGTTGGTGCGTGCTGCATATAGCTTGGGGGAGGCTTTCAGCAGGTTCCATCCAGGTTTGTACCTGCAGCCATGCCCTCTGAGGGTTGAGGCTTTCAGCAGGTCGCATCCAGTGCAGGGGCAGAGATCCAGGGCCATAACTTGTGGAGCAAAAGCTGGGGTTTCTCCGTCTTGCATGTTAAGCTAGAGTGTTTATAGCTACTCCCTCCGTCCTGATTTATTAGGCACAATTCCAAAAACAATTTGTCCCAAAACTTCTCACCTCTTAGGCACAATTTGCATTTAACTAGCAAGGTGGCCCTCGCAAATGCGAGGGCATCATCTTTAGCATATTGAATAGATTTACCAAAACTATGTATGATTTCAGAGATAGTAATACTATGAAATTCTTAATTACATGGTTATATGGAGACAAAATCTGTAATGGTAAGTAAAATACTATGTGTGAAAAATGGTTTGAACCAATTTAATTTGTGATCGAATATTTGATGTGATATTTTAAAGATGCCATGTAATTGTTTTTGTAACATAGTAGTGCTATTTTGATCTCTTTTAACTACATTTTTATGGTTCTACATTCTTCGGTCGTACTCTAATGTATTTCATGTCTTGTCATGCAACTATTTTTAAAACTTTGATTTGTCATCGGTTTACTACATGTTCTCTAATCTGTACTACCTCCATTGAATAAAAAAATTCTTTCTAGCTTGTCATGAACACTCCTCGGTAACTATCATCATTATGTCCCAATGCGTTATATGAATTAATTTTTTTAGATATATCTAAAATAGCACAAACCAAATAAAAAACTTGATGGACAATGTTATGTACATTAAAATCTTTATGTTTTCAATCGTCTAACAAAAAAGTGTATTTGATTTTAAATATGGTTACACTCAACAAAAGTTTTAGTTTCGATTTTTGTGTGATCAATAGAGAACCATTCATAAGATATATAACATTCTCAATGATACAAATCCTAGGATCAAACAACTCCAAAAAACATTTTAAATTTACCTTTACCATAAAGTCAATAGATACAAATTTTCCATACCAAGGTTGAATAGTTATGTTTTATCTCATAATTGTGATGTTTGGATACTCATTCTTCTACATCATCGTTCTCTATTTACCAACTCACTATTTTCCACATCTTGCACGTGATATCTCTTTTTTTGGGCTGACACCAACTACCCAAGGAGATGAGCTAACATTCATCATTAATTTTTCGCCCCTTGTCATATTTTACCAATTCTTTGTTTGATCAATTTGCAACACTTCACTGATTTTTTAGCCGGGACATTGATTACTATTTTTAAATCAAGTCGAGCATGCATCACTTGTGTAGACTATTTTGTACATGCGTACAAATTGTTATAGAGACACTTGGTGTAATATTTTTTAGTACTAAATAGTACTTCATCGAAAAATGCATGTGGACAATATGCGAGTTATTACATTCTACTATTCTTTGACATTGTGCAGACTGCCGCGAACCCTATATCATTGGTTGTAGTATCATGCCCACTATTTTACTTGTGTCTTCGGCTCGTCTAAGAGCTAGATTCACGGGAGGGTGCTTCACTCGATTATGTGCTTCACTATTTTCATCTATTGTCCTTGATTATCTGGTGGCTTCAGGAAAAAAATCAGTTTTTCCTTTCCTTTGTTGTCGAGTTATGTTTTTTCTTTTCTTTTTGAAACACCAAGTCCAGAATTGTTGCCGCACCAGACAAAACAAATATTTGTTACGGGCCAGCTTTACATTACAATTATAGTTATATATAAATGTTTTCCGGGAGTCATCATAGGTGCCCCGGAATTGTTGCCAGAACTAACAACACCAAATTCACGTTGGTCATTTTTCTTTTCTTTTAGAAACCTGTTGGCCGTTGCATATACGTGTGTGCAATGGATTTTTTTTACATCCAAGTTTTTTTTCTTAAAACATGTTGGATCCAAGTTGTGTACGATGGATTATGCTTTGAATTGTACACAAAAGATACGTCCATTTTTTTTCCTGAGATTCGGTACACCTAGGGGTATCCGACGTGCCACTTTTGTTTTCGATCGTGATGCACCTAGGTTTTTTAGTGCTATTAGCGTATTTTTTGCCAAAAATGGCCCCTGGGCTAAACTAAGCACATATGTGGCCCTTTTGTGAAACTATTGCCCAAATCTGACCCCTGGGCTCGGCGCCAAATGGGCCGGCGCCGAAGTTGTACATCTCGGCGCCAAAATGGGCTGGCGCCGACCGGTTCGGCAGAGGCCCATTTTGGCGCCGAGCTGTACAACTTCGGCGCCGGCCCATTTGGCGCCTAGCCCAGGGGCCAGATTTGTGCAATAGCTTCACAAAAGGGCCACATATGTGTTTAGTTTGCTAAAAGGGCCAGATTGGATGAAAAATACGCTATTAGCCTGGACTGGGTTACTACCTGCTCAGTTTTTTTTTTTTTTACACGTACCTGCTCAGGTTTTTGGTATGGAGATGGTACGTACATGTTTAGCTCTTTTATTTTTTTCAGATCCACGACTTGGATAGAGGCATATTAAAACGTACCTGATTCAGAAAAAAAACAGAGGACGTACCTGCCTTAAAAAAAACAGAGGACGTACCTGCTCAGTTTTCTTTTCAGATCCACGTCTTGGGGATTAAACGTGTCAAACTGAAATATGTGGTTACGTAACTACAAATCTCTTGCCACATCTTAGCCATATATTTTAGATCTAACAACTAAAATTAATTACGATGATGTGGCTTCACGTGGTGGCTCTATTAACTAACTCATTTTGCTTTTAGTATATAATAGATAGATGTCCCGTCACAATTGGCTAGTTGCTTCTTCCACCAATGCATGCAAGTTTTTAGCTCCAATTAGGTAGCACCTTGGGCAAAGAGATTTGCAAATTATGTCTTCTCGGTTAGATCTTGCTACTATGTTGAATGGGAGCATCAGCATGGAAATAAACTTAGAAGAACTTCAGGTTTTGATACATCTTCAAATCTACCAGTTTGGAAGACAGTGTGGGGTCTGAAGGTGCCGACAAAGATTAAAATCCATTGTTGGCGGTCCCTTCTTGGAGCAATTCCTTGCAATGGTATTCTGGCTAACCGTCATATTCAGCCGAGTTCTCAATGTCAGTTGTGTAATGTTGAGTGCGAGAGCCTGCGCCATGCTTTCTTCTGTTGTCCAAGAGTGAGTGAAATTTGGGCACTGCTGGGCATGGGTGAATTCATATCACATGTGTGTAGCCTGGAGCGTGATGGTGGGCCGATTCTTGAAACGCTGTTACGTGATCGCCTGGCAAAAGCTCCACTGCTCCATGAGGTGGATAGGAACGATCTTGTTGCTACAGCCATCTGGTACATATGGTGGGAAAGGCGACAGGCCACTCATGGCGAGACTGTCCAATCTGCTGCCAGGACGGCCCAGGCCATTTCCACGTTATCGCTTAATTATTCAAGGTCAAAGAAGAAAAGTTCTGGAATAAACAGACACGGGTGGACTAGACCAAGTGAGAATTTTGTGAAACTTAATGTTGATGCTAGCTTTAGCTATGACACTGGGAAGGGAGGTACAGGAGCTGTTATTCGAGATGATAAAGGAATTTTTTTGGCGGCTAGCAATTGTGGTGTACAATTTGCAATTGATCCATCTACGACAGAGGCGCAAGCACTTCGTGATGGACTTCTTCTAGCAGGTCAAATTGGTTGCAATAGGATTGAGGTGAATTCAGATTGCTTGGAGGTTATTGAGGTGATGAAGCAGGGTGGCCATTCTCTAGGGTCTGCAGCGGCGATTTATGAGGAGTGTACTTTGCTTAGCCTTAATTTTACTAAAGTAGTTTTTAATCATTGTCCTAGAGAAGCAAATGAGGCAGCGCATGTGCTAGCCAGTAGTCCGGAGGGGAATCAGTCGACTGTTTGGCTTGATGACCCCCCTGGTTTTCTTTTTCATGCGCTCGTAAACGATGCGTCGGTGTTGCTCCCCGACTGATGATGTAATTGTGGTTGTGGAGGCGGCAAGTTTCAGACGCGCTCTTTTCCTTACCAGGGTACCTACGGGGACTGGAAGGTTTTTAATGAGGCGGCTTGCCGACCTAATATAGTGGTTGGAAAATTTCAAAAAAAAAAAACTAGGACGGAGGAAGTAATATTAATCCTTGCCGTGTGTGGCTACTCATTGGCTGCCTCCCGCCTTCTACGAGAGCTAGCACAATGATTCGCATGTGAGAATGTCTTCACGTGGTAGGTCGCGAAATATCTGCTGGAATCCTATGAAAAATCAACGGCTAATCAAACACCAACTGAATACAGGTCAAAATGGGTCACTGGAAATTTTATAGAGGTTTAAAATGTTTAAGATTGTCCCCCATTGTTGTGGGCAACTGGTCATCTCGTGCATCCATTCAAAACCTTTGATGTTAGTCAGTTTTTTTTTGCAGATAAGTGAAAGTGCATGGTTGCCCCCATGTGTGGTTTTGGTATTAATGACAATCCTTATGGACTAATGTTTACATTGAGATATTCTTATAGATCTTGTCCATGGGAAAATATAGGAGTTCATGTGTTGGATTCTTGAAAATGACATGATGACCAATGCTCTATTCAAGGGTTTATATGAAGAATGGTCATGTGTAGAAGATGAAGTGCAAAGGAGACATGAAGACGGAGCTTAGCGAGGCTCTCCCATAATGGAGTATGGGGGAGCATTTGGAGAAGTCTTCATCAAGCATGTGCTAGCAAGTACAATCAAGAAAGGTGTTCCAACTTG
Organism: Poa pratensis; assembly: GCA_947311845.1. Classification (NCBI taxonomy): domain Eukaryota; kingdom Viridiplantae; phylum Streptophyta; class Magnoliopsida; order Poales; family Poaceae; genus Poa; species Poa pratensis. The sequence continues at coordinate 128,644,695 of CAMZMU010000052.1, read as the reverse complement.
AGAGAGTCAAGATCGTCATCATCGAGCTCAAGTGGAATGCACAAGGCAAAGATATGATCTTAATAGGTTTTCTATTTTACCGGTCTCATGGTGTTAGTGGGAGACAGGGTTATAGGATAGACGGCGTACTATCAAGAGGGGCTCTCAAGTGAGTAACTTGATCACATCTTTGTGGAGAGCTCAAACCATTGCATATTTGACATTTCATCTTTCTTGGTTCTTTCTTGGCTTTTCTCCGTGTTGGGTTTTGGTGCTTGTCATGATCTTCATGACAAGCCCAAGTTCTTCGAAAACGGATTTCATATGGAAAACTTGTTGCGTTTTCGTGTTGGAAATATTATCGGTTCATACCCGAGGAGAGTTCCACACCTCCCCATGTGTGTCAACTTGACTCTTTTTATGGTTCTTAATATTTCCACTTCTTGTATAAAAGCACTCGTCGCTAGCTTTCCAACAAAGTTGGTTTCATCTCGTTTGGATTTTTATTGCAAAAGATATGGTTTTCCGAAGTTGTTTTTCTGCGTGGGTCGCCAGCTCAGAGGCCGGCCCAGGCCGGGCCACCGGCTGGCTGGCTCTACCAGGCCACCAGCTCCTAGGCCAGCCAGGGCCGGCCCCCTGGCTGGTTCTCTCAGCCGCACGGCCAGCTCCCAGGCCAGCCAGGGCTGGCCCCCTGGCTGGTTCGCTCTGCCGCCCCGCCAGCTCTCTGGCCGGCCATGGCGGGCCCCCAGGCCGGCCCACTCAGCAGCTCGGCCGGCTCCTTTCCAACGGCCATTTTTTCCAGAGCAACTATAAAAACAACCTTTCTTCCCCATTGTTTTTTGACAACACTTGAGCAAGTTTTCCTCTCCTCTCTCCTCCATTGTTGCTCTTTGGAAAGCTTGCTCTTCCTCTCAATCCCTCCCATGATTCTTGCTTATATTTGAGGGAAAGTGAGAGGTGATCTTGATCTATGTTTTTACCGATCGATTTCTCCTCTAAGTGAGGGGAACCTAGTAGATCTTGATCTTGGAGTTCTTGGTGCATCTCCTCTTTGTTCTCCTCTCTTATTCCCCCATAAGCATTTGTTGCTTTGTTGGAATTTGAGAGTGAAGGATTTGAGCACTTGTGCTCTTGCCTTTTGCATTTGGTGCATCGGTGTGCTCTCCACGAGGATTCGTGGAAGTTGAAAGTTTGTGAGCTTGTTACTCTTGGGTCCTTGGACCCTAGACGCCTTTGTGGTGGTTGGACCTTTGTGGTCACTTGAAGCCGTTCGGGAGCCCCCAATCCCGTTGTGGGTTGTGCCCCGGATTGTTGTTGAAAGCCGTTCGGGAGCCCCCAATCCCATTGTGGGTTGTGCCCGGATTGTTGTTGAAAGGCTCCGGATTCCGCCTCGAAGGAATACCGATAGTGGAAGGTGAACCAAACCTTTGTGGTGCGGTTCATCGGAGAAGAAGGTGAAACCTTTGTGGTTGTTGAACCGTTGTGTCGGTTCACACCTCTCCAACGAGACGTACTCCCTTAACAAGGAGGAACTCGGGAATACATCCTCGTCTCCGCGCGCCTCGGTTATTTCTATACCCGAGCTTTTTACTTATGCACTTTACATTGTGATAGCCTTCGTGCTTGAAGTATTCTATTGCTATCACCTTGTTGCTTGTCTTGCTTAGCATAAGTTGTTGGTGCACATAGGTGAGCCTAGTTTATTTAGGTTGTCGGCTTGTTAATTTAAACATATAGTTTTATTCCGCAATTAGCAAGCCTAAACCGGAAAAGTTTTAATCGCCTATTCACCCCCCCTCTAGGCGACATCATTGTCCTTTCAATTGGTATCAGAGCCTGGGCTCTCTTTTTGGGCTTTACCGCCTAGAGAGTAAAAGATGTCGTTTAGAGATTTAGTGCACGATCCCACTTTTATATTCGATGGCACAAATTATGATGTTTGGAAAATTCGCATGCTTAATCTTTTTAGGGCCATGGGTCCAAATTATATTAAGAGGATTGTAGATGTGAGTTTTCTCCTCCAAAGGATTCCAAGAATTATCTTTAGAGGATGAGATGAACTCTCATCTCGAGACTCAAGTTACTAATGGTCTTATATTGTTTTGAGCGATGTAGTTCTTGCTTCAATCATGCCTTTTCGGAATGCTCATGAGATTTGGACCAAGCTTCAAGATATATATGAAGTGTCCAAAATTATTGAGGATGATTGTTCTCCCTCCACCTCCGGCCGTGATGAGTTCACAACTTCTTCCACTTCACCAACATGTGATTTGTCACAAGGTAATGATATGGTGAGTGGTGATAGAAATTGCATTGGTGATGGTGAACTTACTATTGATTATACTTCTTCTCTATCTCATTGCAATGTTCTATCTTTGGACTTAAACTCTTCTAGCACTCCAAATGTCATACATGCTAGAGTTGATAGTCCTTGCATATCATGTAATAGTTGCTTAACTAAATCTCATGATGATATGCTTCTATGTCTTGTTGTCATGAAAATAATGCTTCCATATCCTCTAGTACTTGCATGACTAACAATGTAGAGGAATCCCAACATTTGTTGGAACAAGACATGGACCTCAATGGTGCTTCAAGTTTTCTTCATCCTCTTCAATCATTAATCATGTTTGCCTTATGGCTAAGGATTCCGAGGTTCTCCCACCTCAAATCCAAATTGTGATGATGTGGATGAGGATTCTCATGAAGAAGGTTTTGATTTTGAATCCTTAACCAAGATGGGTGAGATGGTACTTGGTGCTCTCCCCAAAGGTAGTAAAGCTATCCCTCCTCTATGTGAAATCATTGCTTATGTTATTAAGAGTAGGGAATTTATTGAGGATTTGGAAAGTCAATTTGATGAGAAATGTCAAATTGAGAGGGATGACTCTATTACTATAGCTTCCTTGAAAGCTTCTCTTGAAGAAGAAGAGATTAGGTCTTCTCTTGAAGAGAGACTTGAATCTCTTGATGAGTCTAATGATCTTATTATTGCTAAAATCATTAAGGAAAGAGATCATGCCCTTGCTAAATATAAAGTGCTTAAAAAGGAAAAAGTTGAATTTGGTGTTGGCAATGCTAGACTAAGTGAGGACATAGAGAGACTTGACAAAGCTCACAAGGCTTTAGAAAGTGAACACTCTCTCCTTATCAAGTCTCATGATCAACTCCAAACTCAACTATCTAAGAATGATAAGCTTGCCAAATTGTCCTTCTATTTCTAATATTAATGATGCTTGTGCTACTAACTCCACTTCTTGTGAAGCATCTATTTTGAAGGAGAATGTTGAGCTAAGGGCTCAACTTGAGTTGCTAACTAGCAAGTATGGGAAATTAGAAGAAAGTCATGAAAAGCTCTCTAGCTCTAATGAGGACCTTCTAGCATCCCATGCTAGGCTAAAGTTAGCTCATGAGGCTATTATGTCAAAGGTAACATCTTGTGAGCCTCATGTGGAAATTGGCACAACTTCTCTTAATGCTATATTGTCTTGTGCTAGTCCTAGTGATTCATCCACTCACAATGTTGCTACATCTTGTGATGAATTACTTTCCATACCTTGTTGCTCTAACAATGAAGCTTCTACTTCCTCTAGTATTTGTGTTGATACTAACCATGTAGAGGAATTAAAAGAGCTCAAGGCCCAAGTCACTTCTTTGAAGAAAGACTTGGAAAAGCGTCATGTTGGGAAGTCCACACTTGACAATATGTTGAGTGTTCAAAGACGCCCCAATGACAAGAGTGGACTTGGATTCAACTCCAATAACAAGAACAAGTCCAAGATCAACAAGAAGAAAAGGGCCAAGAACAAGTCAAAGATTCGGCCAAGATTGTTTGCTTCAAGTGCAAAGTTGAAGGGCACCATGTTAGATCTTGCCCTTTGAAGAAGAAGGTCTTAGTGAGAAGCAACAAGGGAAGAAGCCTCAAGTTCAAACTCAAGTTCCTCAAGTTGAAGAACGCCTCTTCCCAAGAAGAATCAAGCTACTCCTCAAGTCAAGATTCCAACCAAGAAGAGAGGAGGAAGTCGATGTTGCTACCTATGTCGTGAAAGGGTCACCTTGCTTCTTCATGCACAAATGGTACCTTATCCAACCCCATTATAGTTGATGTTTATTCTCTTCAAAGGATAAGGTTGGCAATGTGTTTGCCAAATATGTTGGTACTCAAAGTGGTGTCAAGAAAAGAACCATTTGGGTTACCAAACCTATTGTGACTAACCTCTTAGGACCCAACTTGGTTGGGGACCAACAAGCTAAAACTTGATCAATAGGTGTTGTTGGAGGACATTGGAGACTTGGCTACATCATGAAGAATTAAGGGATCTTCATCAATTATATTCTCTCAAGCCAAGTCATTTGGGTTACATTGTTCTATCTCTTATCCAATGTTCCTCCTTGCGGTAACTTGTTTATACCATATATTCATTGAAAGTTGCTTGCACCCTTGCATGTGTTAGGTTTTGTACCTTGCTAGTGTTTGTATGTGTTGTGCTCTCTACTTACTTATCTTGAGAAATCAAGTATGTGTATTTTGGTTTGCACACCATTTACTTGTTTTGAGCCTTATTGCTTTATTTGCTATCTTATCTTGTTGGCTCTCTTTGAGAGATTAATGGACTATCCATTTTTGGAGAGTGATATGCTTTGTGCACTTCACAATCCTAAATATGTGTGTACATGAGAAATACCACTTAGTGTTGATATATCAATATTATCTATTCTCTATGTGGTATGTCATGCTCATGAGAAATTCAAATTCTATAATGTCCATTAATTTTTTGAGTTGGTTTTGTTTGCCTCTTGTTTTCAAATAAATGGATTATCACATTATGGGGGAGTAATAAGCTATGTGCATATTACAAGCCTAGAAAATGTGAACTTGAGGTTTTGCCACCTAGAATTGATATTGTCAATTATCTTCTTCCTAGTGGCATGTTTCTCAAACAAGTTCCATATTTGCTTAAATGTCTTTTATTTCTCATCTTTTGGATCTTGTGTGTGAAAGAGTTTCTTGGTGCTTTGCATGATCGTTGATCAAATTGAAGCCGTCAAGAATCTCTATCTAAGCATGTGTGCAATTCCTTTCCTTTGACATATGCTTATTTGTTGTGAAGTTGGTCTTGTATATCATTCCTATTTACCACCAAGAAATATCTCCATACTCCTTGTCCATGACAAGTGATACTTATATTTGTGGTGAATTTTGTAGACCATCTTCACTTTGGCCTTTGCTTTGAATTGCCTTATTTTGTTGCCAAAACGTGTTTTATCAAACTCTTTTGTCTTCCTTGTATCCTATGGATCTTATTGCCTCTTGTTTTTGACTAGTGTTGTATAATATATATGGTGTGTGATGATCCCATTGGTGTGCATTTGTATTCAAATGCAAAATCATAAATAATGCACACATATTGGGGGAGCTATCCTATATGTTATTGAACACTATTTGTCTTTAATTGGTTTTTGATCCCGATGATATGTCTCTTTGAAGACAAGCATTTTCCGTCTTGGTACTTTGTGCCATCATGAAAAATGTAGAGGGTTTGGTTATTCCTTGACCATATTTTCATTTGGTATCTTTTCTTTTTGGTATCTTCAATCATGTGTTGATTTGGTATTTGATATAATTTGGACAAATTCTTTTCGTGTCACACTAATGTGTGCTCTCTTGTTTTAATTGGTGTTTTATCCAAATTGTATCTCTTTTGGTTCTTGAAAGTCTTATGCATGCATATTTACTATATGTTTTCTTTGGCATGCTTACTTTCGTTGATCCAATATATAGGATAAACTCCATCAAATCCTATATGGCAAGTGTGCATATTTATGTGGAGGTTGTCCTATGTATTGTAGTTGCTCTAACTACTTTGGACCCAATTTTTTGGGTACCATGTTGTACTTGATTGTGTTTTAGGTACATTGGAGATGCATTGGAAGCTTGTCTCATTTACAAGGAAGGTGGTGTCACCATGTGTTCATTGGAGCCAAGTTTGGATGATCGTTAACTCTTATGTTCTACATCACCAATGCTATCTCGGTAACAAGTATCTACCTCATGCATACGTTTCTAGCTTTCAACCTTGTGTAGGTTGTATCTTGGCATGAATCTCTTTTGTTGCAACTAATTTGGTTCTTGCAAAATGTCTTTATTGCAAATGTGAGTAAGCCGGGATGATTACATATAAGGAAACTATATATTCATTTCTATGATTCATCGATCCCAATTATGTCAATCTAGCACTTTCTACTTAAAGTCCCTCATGTGAAACATTGATGTTTTTTTTTAATCATTTGCGTTTTGTGATACTTGTTATCTTACTCGGAGCATCCCTTTTAACCTTATCCCTTGTGGATACGTTTGATGCTATGATGAGTGTGTGTTGAAGTTTATCTATATCCCTTTAAGATTAAATTGGCTTTGTGCTATGCTTTTAAGCAAAAATCTATTGGTGTATTTATGACTTCCTCTTGGATATCATGATCTTTACCCTTGTATCTATCTTGTGTGTACATGTTTATTTGTAGACCCATATCTTAGTGATTCGTGTCTACTTAGAAACTTATACATGAGAATAGTACATCTTTAATTGATATTCCAATTCTTTAGTGATCACCTCTTAATACTTTTGATTCTTTCGTGGTTTCTAAAAGGCACAAGCTTTATTTTCATGTGTTATGCTTTTTGCATTTTAGTAAGCTTGTGGAGCTATGTGCTATATCTCTTTTGGTATGTGGGTATGGAAAAGGCATGATATGCACTATGTGCAACTCCTTTTGAAAGACTATGTTGATGCTTTTGCTCATCCTTGTATTAGTCTCCTAAAATGTCTTCTTATCTCACACCCATCCTTATTTGCCGCTCCTTGCTCTTGTTGCAAAACATTTTTGTTGCAAGATGTTTTGCCTCACTTCTCATTTATATTCTCTTGCATATGCTTGTGTTCAAATTTATCAAGGAGGGAGTGAGGATTCCATGTTGTGCACACTATATTGAAATACAAATCTTATTTGTGCACGTACCTTGGGTAGTTCCCTCTTGATATTTAGAACACTTTTCGGATCCTGTTGATTGCTTGCTTCTTTCGTTAAAGTATCTTTCTATTTGATCTTCTCTTGCAATCTTTGGATCCTCTATATAGTTTGATCTCCCTCCATCTATTCGTCATTGGATATGTGCATTTGATTTCACTCATATTATGAGAAATGCACACATTATGGGGGAGCTCTCACTATATTGGCCTTCTAAGTTTTCTTCCCATTTCGGCAATCAATGCCAATGGGGGAGAAATTTAGAGGGTTTATGGGAATATGGGTTTGTTCTCTTGCGGTTTTCTTGCATCCTTGCTCTTTGTGTTGCATGGTTACTTAAATTCATTATATAAACCCTCGTAAAAGGGATTGTCATCAATTACCAAAATGGGGGAGATTGAAGTGCATGGTTGCCCCCATGTGTGGTTTTGGTATTAATGACAATCCTTATGGACTAATGTTTACATTGAGATATTCTTACAGATCTTGTCCATGGGAAAATATAGGAGTTCATGTGTTGGATTCTTGAAGATGATATGATGACCAATGCTCTATTCAAGGGTTTATATGAAGAATGGTCATGTGTAGAAGATGAAGTGCAAAGGAGACATGAAGACGGAGCTTAGCGAGGCTCTCCCATAATGAAGTATGGGGAGCATTTGGAGAAGTCTTCATCAAGCATGTGCTAGCAAACACAGTTAAGAAAGATGTTCCAACTTGAGAGAGTCAAGATCGTCATCATCGAGCTCAAGTGGAATGCACAAGGCAAAGGTATGATCTTGATAGTTTTCTATTTTACCGGTCTCATGGTGTTAGTGGGAGACCGGGTTATAGGATAGACGGCGTACTATCAAGAGGGGCTCGCAAGTGAGTAACTTGATCGCATCTTTGTGGAGAGCTCAAACCTTTGCATATTTGGCATTTCATCTTTCTTGGTTCTTTCTTGGCTTTTCTCCGTGTTGGATTTTGGTGCTTGTCGTGATCTTCATGACAAGCCCAAGTTCTTCGAAAACGGATTTCATATAGAAAACTTGTTGTGTTTTCGTGTTGGAAATATTATTGGTTCATACCCGAGGAGAGTTCCACACCTCCCCATGTGTGTCAACTTGACTCTTTTTATGGTTCTTAATATTTCCACTTCTTGTATAAAAGCACTCGTCGCTAGCTTTCCAACAAAGTTGGTTTCATCTCGTTTGGATTTTTATTGCAAAAGATATGGTTTTCCGAAGTTGTTTTTCTGCGTGGGTCGCCAGCTCAGAGGTCGGCCCAGGCCGGGCCACCGGCTGGCTGGCTCTGCCAGGCCGCCAGCTCCCAGGGCAACCAGGGCTGGCCCCCTGGCTGGTTCACTCTGCCGCGCGGCCAGCTCCTAGGCCAGCCAGGGCCGGCCCCCTGGCTGGTTCTCTCAGCCGCACGGCCAGCTCCCAGGCCAGCCAGGGCAGGCCCCCTGGCTGGTTCGCTCTGCCGCCCCGCCAGCTCTCTGGCCGGCCATGGCCGGCCCCCAGGCCGGCCCACTCAGCAGCTCGGCCGGCTCCTTTCCAACGGCCATTTTTTCCAGAGCAACTATAAAAACAACCTTTCTTCCCCATTGTTTTTTTAGACAACACTTGAGCAAGTTTTCCTCTCCTCTCTCCTCCATTGTTGCTCTTTGGAAAGCTTGCTCTTCCTCTCAATCCCTCCCATGATTCTTGCTTATATTTGAGGGAAAGTGAGAGGTGATCTTAATCTACGTTTTTACCGATCGATTTCTCCTCTAAGTGAGGGGAACCTAGTAGATCTTGATTTTGGAGTTCTTGGTGCATCTCCTCTTTGTTCTTCCTCTCTTATTCCCCCATAAGCATTTGTTGCTTTGTTGGAATTTGAGAGTGAAGGATTTGAGCACTTGTGCTCTTGCCTTTTGCATTTGGTGCATCGGTGTGCTCTCCACGAGGATTCGTGAAAGTTGAAAGTTTGTGAGCTTGTTACTCTTGGGTCCTTGGACCCTAGACGCCCGTGTGGTGGTTGGACCTTTGTGGTCACTTTTGAAGCCGTTCGGGAGCCCCCAATCCCGTTGTGGGTTGTGCCCCGGATTGTTGTTGAAAGCCGTTCGGGAGCCCCCAATCCCATTGTGGGTTGTGCCTCGGATTGTTGTTGAAAGGCTCCGGATTCCACCTCGAAGGAATACCGATAGTGGAAGGTGAACCAAACATTTGTGGTGCGGTTCATCGGAGAAGAAGGTGAAACCTTTGTGGTTGTTGAACCATTGTGTTGGTTCACACCTCTCCAACGAGACGTACTCCCTTAATAAGGAGGAACTCGGGAATACATCCTCGTCTCCGCACGCCTCGGTTATTTCTATACCCGAGCTTTTTACTTATGCACTTTACATTGTGATAGCCTTCGTGCTTGAAGTATTCTATTGCTATCACCTTGTTGCTTGTATTGCTTAGCATAAGTTGTTGGTGCACATAGGTGAGCCTAGTTTATTTAAGTTATCGGCTTGTTAATTTAAACATATAGTTTTATTCCGCAATTAGCAAGACTTAACCGGAAAAGTTTTAATCGCCTATTCACCCTCCCCCCCCCCCCCTCTAGGCGACATCATTGTCCTTTCAATAAGGTGTTATGCTATTTCTTTGCCAGGTGCAGGAAAGAACATTGAGATGTGATTGATGAAGCTAGAGATGGTGATTTCACATATAATAGTACTTTTGTGTAGTTTTAGAGTTTGTTAATGTTCTTTTTTTATTTTTTTTGTTTAAGTTTGTTTGATAAGATTTAATTCATAAAGTCAGATCACTGGTTAAGAAACTTGGAGGAAAATTTAATCTTAACCCTAGTAGTTGTGCTATCGGTTATTACAGTTTTTCGTCTTTTGTCCTAACACTTGTGCCTTATTCAGTGGTATAATCAGTGAACAGTTCTTCCCAACTTGATTCAACATGTATAATTCATGAGGCAGCTAACTCGGAAGCCACGTCACAAAAATTGGAAAACAACATAAAATTTCATTTCAGATCTGGTAAAATAATCACACGTCACACTTTTGAACTCTAATTTTAGGTGATAATTGATCCAAAAAAGTTATAGTTAATAATTAAATAATTCACAACACATTAATTTTTTCTTGATTTTCTAAAATTCACTTTACACATTTAAATCAACTTTAGTTAATGTGTTCATCCCCTTTGAGTGACTTAACATTGTAAGTAAGGAACGAACTTTGTTGATGCTGATATATGTATATCAAAATACTGAGGATCCTTTTGGAATGCAGGAAATTCACTATAGTTGCTCAAGGAATTCAAACAGAGGCAGAATGGGCCTTACTCGTTTAGATACATAGAAAAGGCTGCTAAAGCCCAAACGGTTCTTGGCCCATATCCCACTCCTCGGGACAACCCGGACTCTTTTCGTTGGATTTTTCAGCTAGCTTCCAAAATGAAAAAAAAAATTACGACCTAGGGCAGGAGCTCCCGCATTGCATTATAGAAGGAAAGAATTGATCCAGTAAATTAGGGAAACCGGATCCAAAAACCATACAAAACGCGGTTAGAAAACCGCACACTCAACCTCATGGAACATCGTCCGTGCCTGAAACAAGGGAACCTAAACCCAAGCTAACAGGACACACCTCATGACCAACTAAAAAAACCTCTCCAAACTCACACAAACTCTCACCGCTAGAGATGCACAAGTGTGTGCCCTCAATACATAACAGATCAAGCATTAGTCAAAACTAACTCTCGAAAAGCCTCCATCACCCGCGGTGTGCGCTGCTTCTTGTACCTCTGCAAATAAAATTGTATCTTCTCCTCTGTGACTTCATCGGTGACTTTCTTTTTGCTCTTGAGTTTTGGGGTTTCCCCAAAAGTCTCCGCCCGCCTAAAATCGGCGCGCTGGGCTGCTGGAATGCCACAATCTTTGTTCTTCTTGTCCAACCGGATGCTTCGTCGCGCGGCCAAAGAGGGAGCATCTACCCGAAGCTTCTTGTTCATGGGCATGTCGGCAATCTCTCGGCAGAGCAACTCCATCGAAAAAGGCAATGTCTTCTCCTGTGGCTCAATCGCGTCAAACTGAGCCATCACCCTCCCGATCTTCTCCTCCGGGCTAGGGGCATCAGAACCCCTCAACTCCTTCGACGCCAAAGGCATCCCCACTCGAAGATCTTGCATCGGGGCCCCTGTACCACCGGGGAGACATGCTCCGAGGAAGCAAAAGGCGTGGAGGTGGAATCCAGGGCCAGCGGCAACGCTGAAGAGCTTACCTCTCTGGGAGAGTAGCAAACAAAGCGCACAACCTCGCCGCCTGTGCAATCAGCATTGCCCCCGGTACACAGAGGTGGTGTTGGCTCCACCTGCACCACAGCCGGCTGCAAGGAGAGCATCTCTAGTGCCCCCTCTGCCCGCTCCAACAGACTCTCCAGAGCCCCCTCGGCCCGCTCCAAACAACTCCCAAGCCGCTCCATCAAACCCTGCACAGCCTCTGTCACCGCGTCCTGAGATGCGACAATCTCCTAGAGCTGAGATGCGACAAAGCCCCGCAACAACGCTGCCTGCTCCTCGACAAGGGATCTCATCAACACTTCAGGAGGAGCAGCCGACGAGCTTGCCGCTGGCTGCGCACGAACTGGGGGCCCTCGGTCCCCAAGCTTGCGAGATGGCGCGGCCACAGATGCCCATGAGCGGTCGAGAGGACGGCATGGACCGGAAGCCACGGACTTGGAGCAGCGGGGCACTTGGCTGGCCTTCTTTCGCTGCGGGCAGTCCCTCTCTTTGTGACCTGGGTGGTAGCAACCACGGCAACAGAACTTGTTCTTGCAGTCTGTCTTTACCGTAGCACTTGAAGCACAACCCACGCAGATGCGGTGGTATTTGAGGGCGTGGACGAGCTTCGGGAGGCGGGCGAGTTGAAGGCGCAGGAGGTCGAGGGCGTCGATTGTGAACCACCTGCCAGGGCTTCTCTCCATCTTCAAGGCCCCCAATGGATGTGTCGCTACACCGCGCAGCTGCCGAGGGCACAGGGACGGTAGCAGAGCCGCTGACCTGGGAACCCAGCCGCCAAGAATGCGCGAAGGGGATGGCGCATAGGAGGATCTGCTGGCCAGCTCCGAGACATGATCTTCTAGCTGCGTCTCCGGCACCTCCTCGGTGTCGGAGACCAGCCCGGCCGGACAAGACAGGTCGAACGGTCCGCCGACCACCACGGATTTGAGCAGTGGCCTCCCTGGAGCCGGCGACAGAGGCACCACGCACGGAACAAAGCCGTGGGGGAGCTAGGCTGGAGGTGGGATTTGGTGGGGGCGGAGGGAGAAGGAGGTGGACGGCGCGACCAGAGAGGTAATCGCCGGGAGAGGGCGGTGCGGGTGGGGAACGGCGGTCGCGGGCTCAGTCGCCATGCTCGCGGGTGGGGAACGGTGAGCCTGTCGTCGTCGGTGGGCCGGGGCGGAGGCCGGAGCAGGAAGGCTTCGAGGCGGAGGGGCTGCTTCTCCTCCGAGCCGGCGGGCGAGGCACCACGCGGCGGCGGCGGAAGCCCCGGCGGCCCACGGCAAGAGCAGGCTCCGCGGCTACATGCCGCGCACCAGGCTGGAGAGCACGCGCGTCGCAGACGATGCCGGAGAGGGGAGATCGGTCCGGCGGCAGCATCAGACGCCCGCGTCGCCATGGTCGCCTGCGCTCTTCGCTCGCGTCGTTGTCGCCTGATGCGGAGCTCCAAAATGAATAATGTTTCTACTGCAAACGTGCAAGTCAGTGTGTAAATTAAAGTGGCTATTTCTCCATAAGTAAATAGTGGATTTTAGTGCCATCTTCTTGATCCAGAGGAAAGCTCACAAGCCCAGTTTGTTCAACCTGCGTATCTTCGATTTTTGCCGTCTTCACGAATCTTCAGGCTGAGAGCTCAAAAGTATCTTCGATCAATCTGGTATCCCCGGTGTTTGTCCTCCATTGCGGAAAGAAGTAGCCTGAAGACTCTAACGCAATGGGGAACAAACGCGCAGTAGCTTTTTCCCGGGCTGGCAGCAAAGGATAACAGCTAGCAAAGCAATGTATAAACCCTTTGCGAGAAAGCCTGAAGCTTACCTTCTCCCGAGAGATGTACGCCCCTCTCCAGAAAGTTAGCGTACGCATCTTAAAAAAGGAATCACGGCGAAAAATTAGCGAACTCCTCTTGTCTTACTGGAAGAGTTAGACGACCAATGTTTTCGGTTTTATTATCTCACTGGAAGAGTGTAACGTTCGGCTTGTTGATGCATTATAGCACCCTGTCTTCCTTCAGCAAACACTGAAGCTGACTTCTCTGTCGCTTTACCGCCGGCTCTACTCTAGAAGTTAAAACTAGAAGAGCTCATCAGCATTCAGCAAACAGGTCGCGTAGCTGAGCCTAAAACTGTCTACATGACGCAGACCTTGGGAAGCTCATCCAAGAAAAAACTAAATCTCCCTGTAGAACAGAGCCATGGGCCATGTCTTGGGCGGCAACGACATTTGACAAAGTACCAAGATGTAGTAGCTACAAGCCGTGCCAGGACAAACCGTCGGCTCCACCGTCCGAAGTCCCAGAGCCTTTGCTAAGCAGACGTGTCGTTCTCACCGAATAACTTCCAATTTAGCACATTTCCGCGGTTTTCGGGTCGCATTTGGTAGCTTGCAGCCAGCCGCTGGCTGCAGAACCACCCTGCCTGTTTGATTCTCGTTTCCGTGGAGGCAGGCCGGCACGATGATTAAAGCACCCTCGGGTCAGACCCCATAGGAACGGCCGAATCGGCCGTTTCCAGAGAGCCTGGCCCGTTGTTTTCCTCCCTCCTTTCTAACAGGTACATTGACTCTGCTTCCTCTCACTCTCCTTATTCTCACTTCATCTTCTTCCTTCCACTCGTTGATACACTCCTCGGTTCAAGAAAATCTCTACACCAAAATGATGTGCTTTGATGTTGTGGTTCCATTCCGGCGATCAGCTTAGACTTTTGTTAGCCGTGAGGCCCTAATTTTGTAGTCTTGTGTGAAGCTTTTCTGAACGAATTTTGAAGATCTTGTCGCACATGGTCTACCATTTGCGATTTCCTTCGACAGGTAGCTTCACCTCGTCATTCTGCACAGCTTTCGTGTTGTATGTTTTGCGTTTCGGTGTTTGTAGCTGGATAGATCTGGATGCGTATTTATACTGTTTCTTGGTGTACGAGTCTTCTTCAATCTCCGCTCTTTCTCACCGTCGAGCTCCGCCGCCATGCCGTCTCCTCGTCGCCGTCATGCGTCCAGCTCCGCCGCCACGAGCCGTCATCATGGTCGCCGATGTTCGCGCCGTCGGCATGCTTGCTGTTCTGCTGCTATTCCATGGTGAGAGAGGTAAGTACACCTAAATGCAAAAGGGTGAGGCTTACCATAGCTGTAAACACAAGCATCTGTTTGGTTGTCTTGCATGAACTGATGCCACGTTTTTTGATGCAGCCTACCAAACTAACCACACAATTGAGCTCAAGCCTGGTATTTGCTTCGCAGTGCCCTCTAAAACCTGCCCACAGTGAGCCACGAAATGGATGCAACATACCAAACGCGCCCTAGTTGATCGCCCTCATGAGAATCAGATAGTTATGTTAACCACAAGTGCCGCGTTTTGGAGGCCGAGCTCAATGAAACTCAGTTTTTAAGTGTTCAAGATCAGTGTTTAAAAGTTTCAGACAATTCAGATTTTTTGAAACTTCGAAACACTGATTATGAACGAGTTATCTATAGTTATACAGATAATCAAGTGTTCAAAAATCAATCTATTTTTTTTAGATTTTAGGCTGGACAAAAATGACGAAATAAGTGATCTAGTTTCAAAAAAAATATTGTTAGATGTTTTCTTTTTTGTGTAATCTAAAACAAGACAAATTTTATATTGATAATTTGCACACTAGTAGAGTTTGATATTATCGAAACAACCTTTCGCCCCGCTTTATAAATAAAGCAACATATCAAGCAAGTCCATACACACAGATACAAACATAAGAGCGGTAAGGCCGCTTACTGGGGGCGCAGCATAAGTAAGCCCACATGAAAAAAAAGCAAGAAATGGTGGTGGGGAGGTGTGGTGGGGAGGGGGAGTGGGTGGTGGGAGAGATACATCAAGAGAGAAGGAGAAAGATAGCGAACAAAAAACTAAGCCCCTCCGGCGCTAGCTGGATGAAGAAGAGGAGATGCGCCGAGCGGTCACCACCAAACTAGCGAGCATACAATCCAGCTGCCCCCTGTCCCACTGCCTAGACAACGGGTGCCACTGCTGCAAGAAAGCCAGAAATTTAAACATCGAGTCAGAAGCACGTCGGAGAAAGATCCGCTCGATCACCATCTTATTGCGGATTGTCCACAAGGTCCACATCAACGCGGCAAACACCAATCAAAAGAGGCGCCGCCTCTCACCGGTACGGTTCGCCTGGATCTCAAGGAACTCGCCAAGGTCTGAGGCCTGCCAAGCAGGACCGGCGCCTCGTGGACGAAGTTCCATAGAAATCTGGCAGCGGGGCAGGTGAAAAGGATGTGGGTTCCCGTCTCGGGGATCCCACACATGGGGCAGAGCCCATCACCCGGCCCCTGTCGCTTGCGCACCTCCACCCTTGAGGGGAGGCGGTCTCTAAGAAGATGTCACACAAAGATTTTAATTTTTAACGGTACGGGGGCCTTCCAGAGTGGAGAGGTCAAAGCTCTAACTGGGGTACTAAAGAGACTCCGATAGGCCGACTTTACAGAGAACGTCCCAAACGGTGTCAGGTGCCATGACACGAGGTCACAACCGCCTGGCAACGACTCCAGAAGCAAACTCCGTAACTCCGTCCAGGCTGTAGCCTCGGCAACACCGAATGTTCGTCGGAACGAGATGTTCCAAGTCCCATTGGGTATTGCTGAGGCCACCAACAGCAACGGGTCCGCGCAGATAGCAAACAAAGAAGGAAAACTATGCTGTAGCGGGCTCCCATCGAGCCACGGGTCCAGCCAAAAGTGGGTGCCCCATTGCCAATGGAGTAGCGGACACCCTTCCTAATCTCGTGCTTGATGGATTGGATGGATCGCCAGAATTGGGATCCATCCTGGCAGTCACAGGAAAAGAGGGGGCGGCCCTGTAGATATTTTGCTTTGATTAGTTGTAGTCATAGTCCCCCCTCCTCTCTAAGTATCCGCCATACCCATCGTAGCATGAGAGCAACGTTCAACTTACGGGAGGATAAAATACCAATGCCCCCCATGTCTTTGGGGGTGCACACATCTGCCCATTTGACCATGTGGTACTTCTGACGCCCATTGGCCGCCTGCCAGAAGAAGCGTGAGAGATCCCTGTCAAATGATACATGCGTGCCTTCTGGGAGTATATAAACTCCCATCAGGAACATCGGTAGAATAGAGAGACAAGCGCCAATCAGGACGGTTTTGCTCGCCTTAGAGGTGAACCGCCCTTGCCAAGGCTCCGCCTTAGCTCTGACACGATGTGTGACCGGTTCTAGGTCCTTAATAAGGATCCTCGAATCACTAATGGGCGTCCCCAGGTAAGTAACAGGAAAGCTAGACAACTTGCAATTTAGTTTGTCCGCTATCTCCTGTCGCTCATCAGGGGAGTATCCCATGATCATGACTTCGCTCTTATCGAAATTAATCTTGAGGCCAGACATGGACTCAAAGTAGAGGAGAAGGAACTTGAGATTAATAATGTCAAGCTCCGAACCCTCCACCATGATCATGGTATCGTCCGCATACTGGAGGTGGGTGATCCCACCTCCAGGAATAAGGTGCCCAACCACACCAGAGATGTGTCCGGCCGTCTTGGCTTTTTCCAAGATAGTCGCCAAGGCGTCACCAGCGAGGTCGAAAAGTAGGGGGGAAATTGGGTCCCCTTGCCTCACCCCACGCGAAGACCTAAAATAAGGACCAATGTCTCCGTTAATGTTTATGGCTGTGTTCCCGGACATGACGATCTGCATAATCCAGGAAATGAAGCGCTCGTCAAACCCACGACGCTCGACGACCTGGCGAAGAAAAGCCCAGTCCAAACGATCATATGCCTTCTGGAAATCTAGCTTAAGAAAGACACCTTTAAGGTGTCTCGTCTTGACTTCATGAACCACCTCATAAAGAGCCAGAATCCCATCATGGATAAATCGTCCCTTGAGAAAGGCGAACTGATGTGGGTGAACCAAGCGCTCCACAACTGGCGCCAAGCGTATTGCACACACTTTGGCGATCAGTCGCATGATGACATTGATCACCGTGATCGGTCTAAATTGGCACACATCCGTGGCCCCTACAACTTTAGGGATCAGGGTAATGACGCCAAAATTGAGGCGAGACATAACCAATGTCCCCGTATAGAACTCCTGAAACATCGGCATAATCACCGCCTCAAAATACTCCCAGAATTTCTGGAAGAAGGAGACCGGGAGACCATCAGGTCCCGGGGCCGAGTTGGCTTTCATCCCCATAATGGCCCGGCGCACCTCCTCGGGAC
The DNA here is from genome assembly GCA_947311845.1 of Poa pratensis. Taxonomy (NCBI): domain Eukaryota; kingdom Viridiplantae; phylum Streptophyta; class Magnoliopsida; order Poales; family Poaceae; genus Poa; species Poa pratensis. The sequence goes on along the minus strand of CAMZMU010000052.1, from coordinate 128,627,241 downwards.
TGAATGGGAGAGAAAGCTCCCTATTCTCGTCATCCGAGACTAAGGCCCCTAGGGGCCAGAAGTGTGAGGCCAAAGCCACCCCCGTGCGGGGACCCTCCGTAAATAACTCCTTATAGAAGGCGTATATATGGTCGGAGAGGTCCTAAGCCTCCTCTAATAGGAGGCCTTCCGCCCATAGGCAGGGGATAGAGCACCTACGACGGCGCCCATTAGCAATGGCATGGAAGTATGCTGTATTAGCATCTCCACGAAAAATCCAATTCTGGCGACTACGTTGTCGCCGGAATATCTCTTTGTAGATCTTCATCAAGGAGTTCTCCAAAGCATACCGCTCCAACCAACCATCGGCGGACAAGCCTGTCGAGTCAGCCGCCCTATCGAGCGTTGATATTACCTACATGTACGATTTGTGTTTCGATTTTTCTTTGAATTCCTTTAAAAAAACAAGTTTCATGGAGTTCAGGCTCCCTTTGTAATTTAAAACCATGGAATGCGGCCATGGAGTGTGATCTATTAAAAGTTTAAAAGTTTTAGAAAGGGAAAAATTGATTTAGATAATATGATATAAAAGTGTGCGCAAAACTAATCTAAAAATATATTATATTATAGGCTGGAAAAATGATAATTGGACTTTTAAAACTTAGAAATGTTGATTTTGAGTTTTTCAAAAAAAAATACGAGCTCCATCAAGCTCGGTCCATTTGCAGTTTAAAGCTACGGGCGGCATGCCCGCTCAATACTTTGCTTCCCGTTACCCTGATCAAATTCTTTCCCTCCGCTTCGTCTTGATCGCTTCCCGACCAGGTCTCCAGCTTCCCCTCCCCGCCCAAAAGCAGACGATTCCAAACCGAGCAGCCGAAGAAGAACAAACCAAGCCTCTAGCTTCCCCTCCCCGCTCAATACTTTGCTGGAGAAGAACAAACCAAGCAATGGCGGACGCAGCTCCGGCGAAACCAAGATTCGGCGGTAGCGACGTCGTTTCCGCGAGACTGCAGCAGGCTGTGGCACTCCTGTTCCCGTCCAACCTCACCGCGAAGGCGGTGCTGTTCGCCGTGGTGGTGGCGTTGCTGCCGCTGCTGCCGACGAGCCAGGCGACGAGGTTCTGGGAGCTGCCGCACATCCTCGTGTTCGGCCTCGTCATCTCCTACGGCGTCTTCGGCCAGAGGAACGCCGATGACGACGAGGTAGGGGCCCCTGTGGCCGCTGCCAAGGTCGCCGACGACGACGAGTCGGTGGAGTCCTACGTCTCCAACATACTGCAAGGCCCGCTGCTGGTCTTCGAGGGGGACGTCGGGGCCGACGGCCGAGCGGAGAGCAATGTCGGCGGCGTCCAGGCGTGGAGCTCGCAGTATTTCCCTGACGACACCCTCGTCGTCGTCGCCGACATGGGGAGCAAGAGTAACGAGGGTGAGAAGCCGCTTCTCCTGCCGGTGAGGAAGCTGAAGCAGGCGGTCCAAGAATCTGCGACGGGCAATGACAGCGACGACGGCGTTGAAGAAGAAGCAGAGTTCCTTGTCCCCAAGGAAGGAAGAGGGTACAGCGGCGCGCGCGAACACGTCACGTCTTCGCCGTCCTCCGTTCTGGATGCGGGCTTGACCCTCTCTCCGTCCTCGCCTCCGTCTCCGCCGCCTCCGCAGCAGTTCCATGGCGGCGAACGACGCCTGGGAAAGGCCAAAGCAAGAAGTTTCAACGAATATGCAGTCGGAGACCTGAAGATGAGCGGACGGCCGGGCTTACGAAGCGCCGGCGGCGGTGGCAACAGGTTCCGGTCAAACTCTGCAATCCAAGTATCGAGGAGGAGCACCTTCGCGGGCTACGATTACGATCCCGTTCCCGTAGTTCCGGCCGACGATCAAGGTTCCGCAGATGATGAGTTGGACGACATGGCCGCGGCGTCAGACAGCTCGTTCAGTAGCGACGACATGGCTCAGGACGGCGACGATGAGGGGGAAGACGGCTACGAGGACGAGGAGGAGAGGCGGGAAGAGGACAACTCTTGCGACGAGGAGCTGTTTGAGCTGGCGACGAGGCAGGGGCCCGAGGAGGACGAGGTGGACAAGAAAGCTGACGAGTTCATAGCCAAGTTCAGGGAGCAGATTAGAATGCAGCGAGCTGTGCCCGGCAGGAGATGACCGATCACGGAGGGGTGTGTTTCATGTCTAATACACTGCATATTAACGTTTGTTCTTCTTTAGTTCTTTTGATTGATCTGATCTAAATCTAATTAACTACAGCCTGAGAAACGATTGATCTTTTCATGTCTATAATACACCTTTGCCACCCTCTCTCTCCTTGCCGCTGGGACAAGGAGGCACATCCCTGGTGATGGTGTTCGTGGTTTATCTGGTCTTCGAACGGTCTCACGGCAACTCCAACACGTCGACCCAACGCCGACCCAAACAGACACATTTTGTCTCCAAATTTTTCTGTTTGGGTCATCAGCCGGCTATTGTGTGCCCCAATCCGAGCAGCCGACTCAACACGTCGGACCGTACATACAGGACTGAGATCCAGTGCCCCCGTCAAGGCAAGGCACGCTGTGCCCTGAGGCATCGTATCCACCGTCCGCTCCCCACCCGACGGCCACGACGGGTCAAACCCAGATTTGGACTTGGTCGATCTTCTCCTTCCTCTGTTTCTCACGCGAGCGACGACGCGAAACCGCGGGAAAAGAAGAGCAGAGCGAAGGACTCGCGCGGAAACTGCTGTGGAGCTGTGCCGCCGCCGCCGTCCCCGCCGTCGCCGTTGTCCCCGCCGTCGCCGCCGTGGGGTAGGACGCCATGGGATCTCCGGCGGCGGCAATCCCCTCCGCCCCCACGGCTTTTCCCGCGGTTTCGCGTCGTCGCTCGCGTGAGAAACATAGGAAGGAGAAGATCGACCAAGTCCAAATCTGGGTTTGACCCGTCGTGGCCGTCGGATGGGGAGCAGACGGTGGGTACGATGCCTCAAGGCACATTGTGCCCTGCCTTGACGGGGGCACTGGATCTCAGTCCGTACATAATAGCAGGTTAAGGACCCTTTTGTTTGGGCTGGCTGTGGCTGGCTGTGGGTGATGTGTACAAAAAGCTGTCCAACAATGCTGGTTTTTTTAGTGGAGTTCTTTGGCAAACCAGCTGGTTGTCTGACTGTAAACTGTTGAATTGTCTAAAATGCCCTCTAATTTATGAGAACGTACATTTTTTGCTGATATACATTTAATAAATGACATATGTGTCATTGCCACCTTCCTAATCAAAAGATAGGAGAGCACCCTTCTCCCGAAGTTACGGGGTATAAACAACATATCTACTACCGGATATATTGTTAGAAATGCACAAAGACATCCACACCAAATAATTTTGTGGGTATTTGTCTTTTGTTGAAATTAATCCATGTCGGCGGGGACGGGAGTGACGTCGGCGGTGGGGGGCAGCGCAGGGCGGGCCGGTCGCCGTCCGGTCGGTCGGGCAAAGGAAAGCGTGGTCGCCGACCGTCCAGGAGGGGGCCAGTACAGATTCGTTCTCACCTTGCTGAACCGGAGGAGGATACATCCCGCCGGGAAGACGGCGTCGCGAATAGGGCGGCCTGGTCTAGGATGGCAGGGGACGGCAGGGTCGCCCGGGGACGAAGAGATAGGTCGAGGATGGGAGGGGTCTTCGTTCCGGCGGAGGATGAGAGGGTTGGGGGAGGAGATCCGGCGGCGGCGAGCTGGTTTCGAGGACGGCGGCGCTGGAACCCAAGGCGGCCGGTCGCGTTCTGCTGGGGACGAGGCACGAGGTGGGTACCGCTTCACTGTGTTCTGTCGCTGGGTGCGTGGTTGTGTGCACGTAGAGAAAGAAAAAAAAGGAAAGAGGTGGGTACCGCTTGTGCTCGGGGTGGCATTCCTTCTGTAAATACGCGAACGCAAAAGGGCAAAGTGGTATGCCCGCTCGATCTGAATTTGCCAACGCTCGGGAAGCACCTCCACAGGTGCTTTTTCGGTGTGTGGGAGGAGGAGCTGCGTTGGGAAAAGCTCAACGCGAAGCCAATCTCTTTGTTTCAATTTGCCTGCTTTTTTCAGTGGAAAGACGGTAGAAACCCAAACAAAAGGGTCCTAAGGGCACCTCCAACGGGCTGGCGCATACGGACCAGCTCTGTCCGTTTTTGTCCTAACGGACATGTGACATGCTCCAACGGGCTGGCGCATGCTAATAATTGTCCGGGCGGACTGTGCGTTCTGGACCAAAACTGACCCAACTTTGGTCTGGATTTGGGGCGAGTGCGGACTGTGCGGATGTCCGCTGTGTCCTCCTCGTGTCCGGTCTGGCCCATTTGCCAGAGAAACAAGACCTCCACCTACCCCCACCGTTTCTCTCTCCTTTCTTTTCCCCCTTTCTTCTCCACCCGATCTGGTCCAGGAGCACCATCGCGATCCATGGCTGTATGCCGACGTGCTGCCCTCCTTCTCGCGTAGTCAAGCTGCGACCAACCTCCGGCCATGCCCGCCATGCACTCGCCGACGCGCTGCCCCGCCACCACCGCCGTGTCCTCGCCTCTACGCACGCCGTTCGTGGTGATGGCTCGGCGCGGCGGCCGTGGGCGCAGGCCGTCCTCCTCTACCCCGTCCGCCCTCGAGGCCGAGCAGCCGGAGGAGGCGCTCGCCCGCATCCTCCGCACGGAGGCCGCCGTCTCGGGCGTCTCCCGCAAGGCCGCCGCAGCCTCCGGCCAGCAGTCCACCTGCCTCTGGCCCCGCGCCGTCCTCGAGTCTCTCGACTCCGCCATCGCCTCCTGCAGCTGGGAGTCCGCCCTCGAGGTTCTCTCCCAAGTCCCCATTAATCCCCACTCATTCCCCACTCATTCCCAAGCCGACAGCCCGGCCCGGCCACGGCGCAACATGCTAGCTCTCGTCCATGCTAGCAGCACACGCACGTACAGTACATGCTGGTGCTAGTTCTCTCCAATTTTGTTTTTCCTGACATGTGTTCTTGACTTCTCGCGTGTCTGTGCCTGTTAATGCTCTCTGATTTTGCTAGTTAATTGTGGCTGCTGCTAATTTGCAAAAGTATTTGGTGCTTAAAAAAGAAAAATAGAGATGTCCAGGGTAAAGATGCGCGGTACCGTTGGGAGCACTGCGCGGACAACGCCGGACAGACACTCGAAACCCACTTCAAACGGATAAAAAGGGACATATATGCATGTCCGTTTGGGCCATCCCGTTGGAGGTGCCCTAAGAAGATCGATTTAGATTTATATATGAGGGATGGGCCACAAACGGCCATTTTTCATTAAATAAAAATAAACCAAGAGGAAAGAGACACAAGGTGGTTAGGAATTCATCCCTCTTTGCGCTCAGCTGGCACTTCGGCACCTCCAAATCACATCTAAGAATTCCACCATCAGCAATTTTCAGCTGCATTGATCGACCGCGACGAGTCTCTGTCCAATCCCCAGCGATCGCTTCGCTGATGAAGGTGTACATGCTTCCTGAGCTGACCATCAAGGAAACCAAAGCTTGTGTCTTACCCCATGACAAAGATAGAAACCAATAGGCTCCTAAAGACAAACATGAGGTCAAACATGTTCACAAATTAAAAATGTGTGCACCAGGATCCAACTAAATAAGACAAACACTCATAATGAAAATTCTTTCTAGATCCACCAACGAATTATAAGAAATAAAAAGGTGGGCATCAAGGAAATATGATATGAGCATACTGACGTCATATCTCTCATGTGTATTTATTTCCAAGTAGACAACAATCTACATCCATAAAGAAACATGTACACACAAAACCATCTCAGGAAAACTCATGATCCTATTGTCTCAGCGAAACTCCTCGTCGTCATCATACATGAATATCTAAATAACAAAATGGTCCTACTTGTCATTGTGTACACGAAGAAATATGCATGGGTTTCAAATTTGGGATATGCCAAAAAAACACATTTTTTTTGTTTCTCCTATTGCAAAAACCAACTTGGGACTTGTTGGATAGGAGTGGGTTTATTCCTTAACCTCATGGGACTATACCATTTTTAACCCACGACGTTCAAGACTCCCTCTCGGTAGGTTTCCTCTAGAAACTTCTCCACTGACCTAGACCTGTTGTGGTGCACCAAACCTCTATGAAGATCTCCTCGCCACGGACTACGTTTGAATGAAGACTAAAAGATCAAGACTTAAAGTATAAGGCAAGCCTGGAACCCTAGATGCATGTAGGATCGAGCACAACCTCAACCTATATACCAATGGACTTCATCAAGACCGGGACGTTCATTACAAGTCTTTTGCCAAGAACTGTCTATAACACCCTAAACTTAAATCCAAATCTGTAATCTCCGGCCAAGACCTCCTATAACTCGCCTAGATAGTATTTGTACTAATTTGTAGCCACACCGTGAATACATTCTGAGAATTTCGTCTATTTAGTCTACGACTCAAACTTGTTCACCTGCACAGCCTGCCAAATAAATATACTTGCTTCTCGTCTCCGGAAGTAACATTGTCGTGTGATTGTGAAACTATCCTTCGACGGGACTTGGATACATTATAATCTATAAAAAAGAGCAGCAAAAATAATAGTGATGGGTCTGACCTACCACCCTCGATATAACTATCTATTGTGACATTCACAACTAAGCAAATGTCTAGCTTGTACCGTCGTGGTAACACAATGATTGAGCAAATATCAAGATGGAGGGATATATGGGTGGTCGGCATGGTGGCGGGAGGGGGGGGGGACAACATGTTGGAGATATGCCCTAGAGACAATAATAATTAAGTTATTATTTTTTCTCTAAGTTTAGTATTAATGTTTATATCTTTATGCTATACCTGTAGTGGGTATTTGAATAGAAAATACAACCTATTCAAGAGGAAAACCTCCAATACACATGTAGAGATATGGACAAGTAAAAGAGTTAATGGTCTTGTCTCTAAGAATAGTCTATCTTGTTGTTTGATGATCATGTTTTCCTGATCATGGACTTTGTATAAGTCATACAACTATAGGAGTTTATTATCGGAATGATAATAGTACTGAACCGACCCATTGTGTGATCTTGCTATGAGACTAATCGTCAACGATGAAGATAGCAATTGATCTATGTTTAGTTATCGTTAGCTATATTCCTATTCTATGAGAGTATCTGGTGACCGCTTATTCAACACTCAAGCTTTGATTATCACCTAACGCCCGGCCGTAACTGGGACCATAAAGGTGGCTTTTGGGCGTGAACTAGAATAATGTATTGGAACATAGATTATTCGAGAATGGCACTTACTGCTCCAGACGATGGAGAGATACATCCTCTAGGCCATCTCACTATTATTGTTGTCACCCAATCGTCTGGCTAGACACAGCGTGATTAATCACGGGACAACATATATACGGAATGAGAAAAGAGAATGATATTTGTGCGTGATGACGTGAAAGTCACACGTTCGTTGGGAACCCCAAGAGGAAGGTATGATGAGTGCAACAGCAAGTTTTCCCTCAGTATGAAACCGAGGTTATCGAACCAGTAGGAGATGAAGACACTTCTGAATGTGTCAACGGCGCCAGAAAAAGTGGTGCTGGAGGGAGTGCTTCCTCTTCCTGACAATGGTGCCAGAAAAAGTGTGCGTCGAAGGGGAGGTCCTGGCGGTTGACTTGGAACCTGCACACAACACAACCAAAATGCTTTACCCCAACTTAACAGTGAGGTTGTCAATCTCACCGGCTTGCTAAAAACAAAGGATTAGACTTATAGTGTGGAAAATAATGTTTGTTTGCAGAGAATGAAAGAAAACAATGATTGCAGTAGGTTGTATTATTAGATGTAAAAGAATGGAACATGGTCCACAGTTCACTAGTGGTGTCTCTCCATAAAGATAACTAACATGCTGGGTAAACAAATTACAGCTGGGCAATTGACAATATCGATGAGTGCATAATAATGCATGCACAAGTTATGGTGTCTACAGATTTAATTGGGCATTACAACATGGTACACAGACCGCTATCCAGCATGCATCTGTGCCTAAATAGTCCACCTTCAGGTTAACATTCGTACCCCTTTCAGTATTGAGTTGCAAGCAACAGACTATTTGAAAGGGCATGGCGTCCCCATGTGTGGTTTTGAATTAATGACAACCCATATGGACTAATGGTTGCATTGAGTTATACTTGTAGTGTTTGTCCATAGACCATGCTTGAACTACATGTGTTGGATTCAAGGTTGATGCCTTGAACATATTGATATAATGAAGTATTTGGCATCAAGATCATCGAGGTGTATGGATATATACTTGATATGATCAAGAAGAAGAGTATGTGATGACCAAGTTGTTATTCGAGGAGTTATCCGATGTTTGGTCATATGTGAGTTGAGCATATTGCAAGTATGTCTTGAAGAAAAGGATTAGTGATCATTCATGGTTTTCTTCAAGACATCGTCTATTGGAAAGAGAAGAAAAGACACAAGGTTAATCAAGATATTGATCAACTCACAAAGCTAAAAGATGTACCAAGTGGGATCATGTATCTCTTGGTATGGTAAGCAATTGTCCATATAGCTTTGTGAACTAACCCATGATATGTGTGTGGCATTTATATGTATGGTTAGGTATCTTTCTATGGGCTAGCATCAAATGAAGATTTCATATAGCCCATGAAGGATGACGCCAAGTGGTGATCGTCATCAAGCTTGAGTAGTGCAAGTTCAAGAGAAGTATCTCGAAGATATTATATGTTTGAAGCTTGCCACCCATTTGGAGATAATGGTCAAGTGAAGATGTGCCGATGAGAGGCTCTCCCATAGTGGAGTATGGGGGAGAAATATGTGGATCTTCACCAAGGGAAGCGCAATCAAGAAAGGTGGTCCACTTGAGAAGATCAAGATCGTCATCATCTAGTCAAGTGGAATGCGCAAGGCAAAGGTATGATCTTGATAGGGTTTCTATTTTACCGGTCTCATGTTGTTAGTCGGGAGACCGGGTTATAGGATAGATACTGTACTATCAAGAGGGGCTCTCGACTAAAGCTTAAGCGTATCAGTTAGAGAGAGCTCAAACCTTTGCATACTTGGCATCTTCATCTTTCTTGGTTCTTATTTGGTTTTTCTACTAGTTGGGTTTTGGTGCTTGTCGTGATCTTCATGAAAAGCCCAAGTTCTTCGAAAACGGATTTTGGTTTGAAAACTTGTTGCGTTTTCGTGTTGGAAATATTATCGGTTTATCCGTGAGGAAAGTTCCACACCTTCATATGTGTGTCAACTTAACTCTTCATATCTTGTCGTTACCTTTCCAACAGAATTGGTTTCACCTGTTTTGAAGTTCGAACGAGAAAGTTATCGCATTTCAGGTTTTGCTGTTTCTGTCTGTTTTGCTCAAGCAGGGGAATCGGATTATCCGATCAAGGTGGTTTCGGATTATCCGATTCTCAAGATTGCTCGAATTCGACTAAGGACTTTGAAAACAATGCTAGATGTAGTTTCGCGGAATATCCGGTCAAGAATGACTCGGATTATCCGATTCTCATGTTTTGCTCGAATTCGGCTAAGGACTTTAAAAGCTTTGCATCCTGGAATTTTTCGGAATATCCGATATAGGCCTACCCGGATTATCCGGTTGTGCCAGATTATCCGATACTTATGTTTCGGACCATCCGATCCAGTCGGATTATCCGGTTGTGACTTATGTCGGAATATCCGATGTTTCTGGCTACAACGGCTCTTTTTCTGGGAGGGGTATAAATACCCCTCCACCTACCTCCAGCCAGCTAGCTCTGCCTAGCCCGATTTGTTTTCTCTCTCCTCCATTGTTGCAAGCTCAAAACTACTAGATCTCCCAATTCCTCCACCCAAACTCGTTGATCTTTGGAGGATTGAAGGAGAAGACCTAGATCTATTGTTCCACCAATCCATCTCTCCTCTAAGTGAGGGGAAGCCTCTGGATCTAGATCTTGGAGTTCCATTTGTTGAGTTCTTCCTTGTTCTTCCTTTCTTCTCCCCCCCCCCCCCCCCCCACAAGCATTAGTTGCTTTTGGTGGGATTTGAGAGTGAAGGATTTTGAGCACTTCTTGTGTTCTTGCCCATTGCATCGGTTTGAGTTCTCCACGGTGATACGTGGAAATCGAAGTTGAGAAGCCTGTTACTCTTGGGTACTTGGGGTGCCCTAGAGCTTGTCCTCTTGGGTACTTGGAGTGCCCTAGACGGTCCTAGTTGATCTCGGAGTTTTGGTGGCTCGCGGGATTATTGGGAGCCTCCAATTAAGTTGTGGAGACGCGCCCCAACCTTGTGATTCTTGTGGCTTTGGGAGCCGTGGGAATTCGGTGAGAGCCTCCAATTAAGTTGTGGAGTGTGCCTCATCCTTGTACGAGTTCAGTGACCACCCTTGAGTGTCCCATAGTGCTTCGTGGCACTCCGCATTGGTGGAGGCACGAAGGAGATTACGGTGTGCCATTTGACGGCTATTCGGGGATCACTTTGTGACTCCGCACCGCTCCAACAAAGACGTAGCTTCCATTGGGAAGTGAACTTCGAGATAAATCATCGTCTCCAAGTGCCTCGGTATTTCTATACCCGAGCTTCTTACTTATGCTATTTACTTTGTGATAACCATCGAGCTTGAAGTAATATATCTTGCTATCACATATTTGCTTATATTGTTTAGCATAAGTTGTTGGTGCACATAGGTAAACCTAGCTTATTTAGGTTTCGTGCTTGATAAATTAAACACTAGTTTTATTCCGCATTTATTCAAGCCTAAACCATAAAGAATTTTAAATCGCCTATTCACCCCCCCCCCCCTCTAGGGACATCCGTGTCCTTTCACTATTGCATTAAGTAAAGTGCATAATGTAAGCAACACAATTATCCTTAGACAAAACATCGATGTTATACCCCTAGTGGCAACAGCACATCCACAACCTTAGAACTTTCTGTCACTGTCCCAGATTAAATGGAGGCAGGAACCCACTATCTAGCATAAATACTCCCTCTTGGAGTCACAAGCATCAACTTGGCTAGAGTATCAACAAGCAATGGAGAGCATGCAAGATCATAAATAACATAGACATGATAATTCAATATTCAACTTGACATAGTATCAATATTCATCGGATCCCAGCAAACACAACATGTAGCATTACAATAAGATGATCTTGATCATGATAGGCAGCTCACAAGATCTAAACATGATGGCACAAGAGGAGAGACAACCTTCTAGCTACTGCTATGGACCCATAGTTCAAGGATGAACTACTCACGCATCACTCCGGAGGCAGGCATGGCGATGTAGAGCCCTCCGGTGATGATTCCCCTCTCTGGCAGGGTGCCGGGAAGAGCTTCAGAACCCTCCCGAGTTAGGGTTGACGGCGGCGGCGGCTCTGGAACTTTTCGTGGATAATGGCTTGGGTGTCTAGGGTTTTACCGAAAAGATGAATTTATAGGCGAAGGGGCGACGTTGGTGGAGACCCGAGGGGCCCACACCACGTGGCGGCGTGACAAAGGGGGGGTGCGCCGCCGTATGGTGTGGCCGCCTCCTCGGTCCCCTTCGTGTCTCCTTCGGACTCCGTGTACGTGACAGAAAATAGGACCGTGGGCTTTTATTTCGTCCAATTCCGAGAATATTTCCAGAACAACTTCTCTGAAATACAAAAACAGCAGAAAACAGGAGCTGGCACTATAGCATCTTGTTAATAGGTTAGTCCCAGAAAATGGATAAAAATGATATAAAGTTTAAATAAAACATGTAGCAATTGGTATAATATAAGCATGGAAAATCAGAAATTATGGATACGTTGGAGACGTATCAGTGCGAGAATTATATGTGTTATGATCAAAGGGTTCGATCACACTAGAGCACATTGTCTCAATCTCGAGATATCATCGGTATCGTGTACGTAAGCGAATTAGCGTAATGAGTAACACACAGGTTCTGTCGTTCACTCATAAACACAAGGGAGCCAGTACGGCCGTCTAGGTCCCAATGCTGGTTTTTGTCTGGTAAGCTCCCGGACATGACTATGTGTTTACTGAACCTTTCGGGTCACACACTTAAGCTGCGAGTCAACCTTTTATTGAGAGAATAAAGTTGTAGTCTTAGTGGTAATGAGATCGTGTCAAAGTAGCTCCGATGTCACTGGGACTTGTTCCGGTGAAGTATGAGTTAGAGAGAAGGCGGACATCTAATGTCCCGGGATGATAAGAATGGTTTCTATCATTGTCGGATTTATTCCGAGTGTTTATATAAAGGAGAAAATATTGTTCCGAGAGTTTTGTCGGCGGATACTAGGTATCCTGGATCATGTAAATATGAGTTATATGATAAGTAATTAATTCTGGGAATTTTCCGTAAAAGAAAATATTCAGAAAAGGAATTAATTTGACAAAACAATGAGAAATATATTATTAAATAAATGGAGCCCAATAAAAGGAGACTGCCAAGTGGGCCCTTGGGGCCCATAAGGAAGCTGCACCCCACATGGGGCGGTGGGCCGAATCCGAGTGGGGGACTTACCCCCAGCCATGGTGGGCCCCACGAGGGGCGGCGGGCGGAGGAGGCCGTGGTGGGCCCCACCGGCCTATGTCGGTGCGACCTAGGGCGGGCCCCACCCGGAGGCGGCAAAGGAATGGAGGGGGAGGGGAGTTGGAGTCCTACTCCAACTCCACTTCCAAAGCCGAGTTGGGCAAGGGGAGCTTTCCCCTTGCCCCAAGCACCTCCACCCTTTGGCCTACTATATAAACACCACAAACCCCATAGGGTTTGATATGACAACAACACACAAGGATGAAACAATTGCCTCCGTGCAAGTTCTCTCTCTTGTAGATCTCATGTGTTGAGAATTAGACGTCTCTAATCCTCTCATATAAATCTAATCTAGTTGATTGGATCTACCACCTAAAATACGCCGCAAGGTTGTCTCTCTTTGTCGGTGCTACTAGTTCTAGGCGGCGAACGCACTTGGCTGGTTGGCGCAGTGTACGTGTGGATACCGTTGGAGCAGGACTTGCGTCAACAGTTTCTCGACGACGGAACGGCAACAATCTCACCTCCCGGCATGGACGTGAGATTCTTCATCAAGCTTCGTCAATGTCTACTTCGACGTACAGCAACAATCTCACCTCCCGGCGTGGACATGAGATTCTTCATCAGGCTTCACCAACATCTACTTCGACAAACACAAGATCTTCCGCAACGGTGTTTGTAAGTATCTTGATCATCGCATTATGGGGTGCATCATATATTCATAGAATAGATATTGGTGGCAAGGTTACGGAAAATTTTAAAATTTTACCCGCAACCCAATACAACAGCCAAGTGTTAACCATGTTCGGCATGTGCAAGGACCACAGTATCCCCTCAATCTGAGGAGCCGCAGACCCATGCATCGTCATCGTGTTCTTGTTTGTAAAAAAGCGGTCAGACCGTAGCCTCAGAAGTATACACAAGGTCATATCGGATGGGCAACCTAAGAAGAAAGATATTGGGTTTACCTATCCCAGGCCGAAAATCTCGGCAGGTGGGATTTTAATAGATCATCGGCCAACACCCTCAACTCAACACCACCATCACATTTGAACAATAAATCATAAAAAAAAGATCGTACCAACTGGTGTACTTCATTCATGCATGCACAGTACACGACTTAGTTGGAAACAATTTTTAGCACAACATAACTCTACGACACAAAAGATAGAAACAAGATATAGTCAAAACCACTCAGTAGAACAGAGATAGCAGATACAATCATTCAGAGGACACACATCACGCCAATCATCAATATATCGGAAGCATGCATAGTCTGGGTATAGACAATATCCAATTATGCCTAAGGGGCCATAATTGTTTAAGGGATCCCAAATCCACATAGTCCACAGGGCTCCACCCAAAACGATATCTATTTGTCCAAGGTCTCATCGTCGAACTCCACGAAGTAGCCACCCTGAATGTCCTACTGAACGTACTCAATTGCACGGTGAGTACAACCCAAATGGGTCTAAACACTGAATGTACAACAAGCACTCACACAGATACAAATACATTGGCTTCCAAAGGAAAAGGTTGGTGAACTAAGGCGGCAGCAGCAATTAGAGATACTCTACAACTTCCGTCTAATACAGAGGAATAAATCTTTTCGAGAACACATGCCGAGATTTTAGTCCTTGTATTGGCAAACCCAGTAAGTGTCAAACCCGATATGATCTTCTGTATATTTCCGAGGCCAGGGTATGACATCTCATTCATTTATACTAAACATTTTCACCTAATTCACTTACAACGTATCGTTTCGTCATATGATTTTAACTTCTACAATTTTCTTATAACTTGAAATTAACAGGTGATAGTTCAGCAACATATGAAGAGTGTTTTGTTTTTATTACGTAATTTATCTTCAACATTTAATAGTGCACTTGCTCTCAACTGTAAGCCTAGAAAATAAAACATCATGTCTTCACAAATTAAATCATGTCAATTAGGTGAAATAAAAGTATATGTAATTGCCCATGTGTATTTTAGTTTTCTTAAATATCATGATCTTGGCCTCTAAATGTGGCAGAGGTTTCTTGAATGCTTGATTGTCTATTTTAGGTGTGTGAGTAAATAGAAGATATAAAAATCAATGTGTAAATATTAATTCCTATAATATAGAAAATATCTATGTGGTGTCGTTTATGATGTAATTATTACATTACTCATTTACTAATACACTCATGGCCAAGTATGTATTTTCACGTTCTCGGGTTAAACAATAATTTGGCATTGCATACTTACTTTGCACTTAGTATGAAATGGTACCATTCAACTCAAGTCTCATAAAATCGCTTAGTTCTTTTTTGTATTTGATCCATAGTTTTGTAAGACATTTTGCCTTGTAGTTTGAAATATGGTAATCACTTGCAATAAATATGTATAAATTTATCCAATAAGCTCTCATGTAGGTTTAATTTGTTGTATGCATGCAATGCAAGACATAAGCCACATAGGTATTTGTTTATTGTCTAAAAGACATCGTGTGCCGGACACGTACTCAAGATGTTACCTCAAATAGGCTAACTCGTGAACTATTTACTACTCATGGGGTCGTGTACGTTGCTCACTCCGTCAGTTTCGCGATAGACTGGATAAATTTGAGAGGGGATAAAATTACAACAAATTGGTGCTTATCTGCTCCAAACAACTTTATTTAGCGCATATGCACAAAAACTAAGCCAGCATATTGGCTATCGTTGAAACAAAAAGTCCCTTTAATTTGTAGCCCGGGCTACATGTAGCCTGATTTTTTTATTTTTTGGAATTTATGTTTTAAGTTTCTTAAAATTTCGAAACAAATCATAGAGGTGGAAAACGACGTACCCTAAGGTTCTGTAAAGTTTCAACTCAATTTTATTGTATTCCAACGTACACAAAAATAACAAAATTCCCACCATATCTGGAAAATTCGAAACCTGCACTGTTCATCACCTCAGATCTGAAAATTTATTATTTTTACACAAGACAAAGTACAAAATATTCCACATTTATATTTTGCACACTAGTGTAAATCTTCATTATACATCTTGTAATAGTTTCAGAATTTTTATAACTTTAAAGTGTAATTTTCGAATTTATCAAAAAAAAAAAGGGCAACATGTACTCCGTCCTACAAAACACCTCTCTCTGGCTGAACAAATTTTTAGGAGGGCCTCACAGCCCAAATAAAATAAGGGTCATTAATGTTTCAGATCATAACTGTATGTATAAACAATAAGTTATATGTGACATTGTTTTCTACGTAATCATGGTGATCTGTTTGGGATGAATGTGAATGTTGGCTTCTACCGAACTTGGTGATCGTCCGTTGAAGATCATGCTTCGGTAGTGCATATGCTTGCGCTAAGAAGTCAATTTGAAGAACATTTAGAACTCATAAATTCGACATGTTGCGGAATAAGATTTTTGGACAGTAATATTACACATGGTTTATCACAATTCCATTCATTCTAGTAGTTGCACGTTCAGCTCTACATGGGGGACTCCTAAAACATAAACATTGGCTTGTCTATGCGAACTGTCGCGTACTTTTCCGTAGATGCACATTGGCTTGTCACACCACCGCCGCAAGGAGACGGCGTCTCTGTTTGTTTGGTTTTCCTGCCAGTGCGAACAAAACAATGCTAGTCACTGTCGACGGTGCTCGCCGCCGGTTACAGTGTCATGTGACGGGCCAAATAAAAAAAACACGGCAGGAACATTCATGGCACGCTAAATTTAATGCCTATGCGGCTATGACAAAATCGTGGTGTCAGACGATCGAACACAACAGCAAAACCAATTTTGTTCCTTAAAATACAAGTTGAAGAGCCGCAAGGAAGCGAGCAGCAACCAGCAAATCTTTGCCATCCTGGCGTGAACTGCGTCCTTCCGCACAGGTAATAACTCGGCCGTTCGAGACTTCGAGTTACTGAAGTCCTTCAGACAGCACGTACTGCTTGCACTAGTAGAAACAGAGGCATTGGTGCGCCCCAAAATCGGTACTAAAGGGGGCATTAGCATTGGTTGTGCTTGTGCGCCAGCAACGGCCCCGTGGCGAGAACCTTTAGTACCGGTTGATATGAACAACCGGTACTAAAGGGCTGGTATGAACAACCGGTACTAAAGGGCTTAGTACCGGTTGTTCATACCAACCGGTACCAACCGGTACTAAAGGGGTGCAGGCCCCGCAGGCACATGCGGCCGCGGTCAGTGGCCCCACGGCAGACCCTTTAGTACCGGTTGCTATCTAAAACCGGTACTAAAGGTCCTGCCTATATCTTCCACCCCGAGCCAGCTCCATTTTGAAACAACTCGACCCCAACTCCATTTTTTTTCTCTCCCAAGCTCTCCCAAACTCTAGTTCACCCATTTTTTCTCCAACATTTGTCAAGATTGGTGGCACCCTATACAAGGGTTAGCAACTTCTTCATCTTCTCTTCCGGCATTTCAAGTTTAGCTCATTTTCGTGCAAGTTTAGCAAGTTTGATTTTGGTTGTGCTTGCAAGGTGTTTGATGAAATGACTAAGTTAGCGATTTCATTTGTTTTATATGCATTTTGAGCTCAAATTGAAGTATAATTTGTGGTTTTATATAGTGTCGTCCCGTCCCCTGATCCTCACCGCCGTCGATCGCCCGCGCCGCTCCGTCGCCGACACCACTTCGGTGAGCCTCTTTTTTTATCTTTTATAAAAAAATGTTAGTTATATGATTTAAATGCATAATTATTTCTTGTATAATTTTCTTATGTTTATATATATATATATAGTGTCATGGTTTTGATATCCGTCCCCGTCGGCCTTCGTCCTGTCTATGATTCGGATGTGGTATATCTTTTTAACTATTTGTTTTGTTTCGTGTTTATAACAAACATGCCGACAAACTTGACGTAGATATATTTTTATTTAGGAGGTAGTTGAACCGGAATTTCCGGTCGACCCTATTGTCGAGTATTTTAAAAAAGAAAACGGCGAATTGAGAGCAAAATTGAAGATAAGTGAAGATCTTCGTCTCCAATGCCTAGACGAGAAGATGGAATTGGGCTTGAAGATTGTCGACATCGATGATGCTCACGGGCTAGTTTTGATTGATGTATGTTTCGTGAGAACTATGTATTACATTTGAGCACTACTCTAGTTTGGTTTTAATGTGATGAACTTGTATTAATTAATTTGGCCACGTATCTCTATTCATTATTTAGCTCGTGTAATGGTTTTTGATATATTTATGTAATGCAGATGAGCCGAGAATGGATGTACGGTGATCGACGCTTACCCGAGTTTATTGATGGCATGCATCGTTTTCTCGATGTGGTTAAGTTAAACAAGCTGAAGAACGGTTTTATGATTTGTCCATGTGATGAATGTCGGAATAACAGGAATTACCCGAGCGTAAGAACCATACACTCCCACTTGTTGCGACAAGGCTTCATGCCCAATTATTTTTGTTGGACCAAGCACGGAGAAAGAGGGGTTATAATGGAAAACTCTGAAGAAGAGGATGATGACAACTATCCCGTGTTCTCTGATGAACACGGTGATACTACAATGGGGGAAGAGCATGAGGTCATTGTTGATCAGTCCGACGATGATGATCTTTGTCAGGTCATTCGTGATGAACAGATGAACTGCGTAACTGAAAACGAGTGGTCGAAACTGGAGCGCATGTTAGAGGATCACAAAAAACCGTTGTACCCAAATTGTGAAGATGGCCAGAAAAAGTTAGGTACCACCCTGGAATTGCTGCAGTGGAAGGCAAAGAATGGAATATCTGACAAGGCATTTCAAGAGTTGCTACAAATATTTAAGAAGAATCTTCCGACGAATAATGAAATGCCCCACAGCACGTACGAAGCAAAGAAGATTGTCTGCCCTCTAGGATTAGAGGTGCAGAAGATACATGCATGCATCAATGACTGCATCCTCTACCGCGGTGAGAAGTACGAGAATTTGAATGCATGCCCGATATGCGGTGCATTGCGGTATAAGATCGCGCGAGATGACCCAGGTGATGTTGAGGGCGAGCCGAGCCCCAGGAAGAGGGTTCCCGCGAAGGTGTTGTGGTATGCTCCTATAATACCACGGTTGAAATGTTTGTTCCGAAACAAAGAGCATGCCAAGTTGTTGTGATGGCACAAAGAAGACCGTAAGGAAGACGAGATGCTCAGACACCCCGCTGATGGGTCTCAGTGGAGAAAAATCGACAATGCGTTTGGGGATTTTGCATCTGACGCAAGGAACTTAAGATTTGGTCTAAGTACAGATGGCTTGAATCCGTTTGGGGAGCAGAGCAGCAGTCATAGCACCTGGCCCGTGACTCTATGTATCTATAACCTTCCCCCTTGGTTGTGCATGAAGCAAAAGTATATTATGATGCCAGTGCTTATCCAAGGACCGAAACAACCCGGCAACGACAATGATGTGTATCTGAGGCCATTAGTTAACGAACTTTTACAGTTGTGGTCTGACGAAGGTGTACATGTGTGTGATGAGTACAAACAAGAGGAATTTCCCCTACGAGCGTTGCTGTTTGTAACCATCAATGATTGGCCTGCTCTTAGTAACAATTCAGGACAGTCGAACAAGGGATACAATGCATGCACGCACTGTTTAGATAAGACTGACAGTGCATATATAGGTAACAAGATTGTGTACATGGGGCATCGTCAGTTTCTTCCAACCATGCATCACGTAAGAAACGGAGGCAAGCACTTCAAAGGTTTGGCAGATATTCGGACGAAGCCTACACGTCGTGATGGTGATGTTGTATATGGCATGGTCAAGGATTTGGAAGTAATATTTGGAAAGGGTCCTGGCAGTCTAAATATTCCGAAAGACGCAAACAAGCGCGTACCCTTGTGGAAAAAGAAATCTATATTTTGGGATTTACCCTATTGGGAAATCCTAGAGGTTCGCTCTGCAATCGACGTGATGCACGTGACGAAAAATCTTTGCGTGAACCTGCTAAACTTCTTAGGCGTGTATGGGAAGACGAAAGATACAGCGGATGCACGGCAGGACCAGCAAAGTACGCACCACGGAAGAGACAACCTGAATTCAGAGAAGTATCAAGGTACTTCCAGCTACGCTCTTACCAAAGAAGAGAATGAGATCTTTTTTCAAGTATTGAGCAGTATCAAGGTCCCGTCTGGCTACTCGTCGAATATAAAGGGAATAATAAACATGGCAGCGAAAAAGTTCCAAAACCTGAAGTCTCATGACTGCCACGTGATTATGACACAATTACTTCCTGTTGCATTGAGGGGGCTTCTACCGGAAAACGTTCGAGTACCCATTGTCAAGCTATGAGCATTCCTGAATGCAATTTCTCAGAAGGTAATCGATCCAGCAACTCTACCAAGTTTACAGACGGGTGTGGTCCAATGTCTTGTCAGCTTTGAGTTGGTGTTTCCACCGGCCTTCTTCAATATTATGACGCACCTCATAGTTCACCTAGTCGAAGAGATTTCCATTCTCGGTCCTGTATTTCTACACAACATGTTCCCCTTTGAGAGGTTCATGGGAGTCTTAAAGAAATACGTTCATAACCGTGCTAGGCCAGAAGGAAGCATGTCCAAGGGCTATGGAACAGAGGAGGTCATTGAGTTCTGTGTTGACTTTCTTCCAGATCTTAAGCCCATCGGTGTTCCTCAATCGCGCCATGAGGGGAGACTGCGTGGAAAAGGCACGCTAGGAAAGAAAGCAACAAGAAGTATGGACGGGCATTCTTTCACTCAAGCACACTACACAGTTCTACAAAATTCCAGATTGGTGGCTCCGTATATCGTGGAACACATGGATATTTTACGCTCAGAATACCCGAGAAGACTGACTTCTGGATTAAAGAAAAACACGTGGATACTTTCGGCAGTTGGTTGCGTACACATCTCATTAATGACAACACTATTGGACAAGAGCTATACTTGTTGGCCAAGACACCATCTTCGACTATATTGACTTTCCAAGGGTACGAGATAAATGGAATACATTTTACACGAAAACCCAAGACAAAAAGAGCACTAACCAAAACAGTGGTGTCCGCCTTGATGCAACAAACGATGATGGAACAAAGGACACATATTATGGTTGCATGCAGCAGATATGGGAACTTGACTATGGACCTTATTTTAAGATCCATTTGTTTCAGTGCAAATGGGTTAACCTGTCATGCGGGGTAGAGATAGACAAGCGGTACGGAATGACTACAGTGGATCTCAAAAATCTTGCGTACAAAACCGAGCCATTCGTCCTAGCCAATGATGTGGCTCAGGTTTTCTATGTGAAGGACATGTCTTCCAGACCGAAAAAAAGAAAAGATAAGCAAGCCGGTACATCATACAATGAGCCAAAGTGCCACATAGTTATTTCAGGAAAAAGAAACATCGTGGGAGTGGAGGACAAGACAGACATGTCAGAAGATTACAATAAGTTTGCTGAAATTCCGCCCTTCAAAGTGAAAACTGACCCAAGCACCGTGTTAAATGATGAAGATTGTCCATGGCTACGGCGCAATCAGAAGAAATGGACACACAAGAAGAAAAAGTGAACACTAGATAGGGATGTTGTTGCTGATGTGTAATAATGTATTAAACCTTTTATGTAACTATGTCCTGAAAACTCAGAAGAGATCTAAACACTATGTCAATCAGCTGCTGTTTTACCAACACAATCGCGTGGTCGTGAGACGGCAAATCGGCCTTCGATCCAGAGAGCGGCAAGACGTCTCTGATGATTTGCAACAAGTGTTGGGGATGTTGCTAATCATCAGAGCGTCTTGCCGCTGCTTGGATCTGACCAAACGGTTGCAGGACGTAGCTAGGGAACCCGAATGTTTTGTGTTTGAGCGTCACTTCTATCCAAGCAGCGGTAAGACGTCTCTGATGATCTACAACCGTCTGGCAAGACATCTATGATGATCTGCAACCGTTTGGAACGGTCGCAGGTCATCAGAGACGTCTTGCCGCTGGTTGCCCAAAGATGCCTCTCCGAGTGACGCTGGAATGTTTTGTGTGAGTGAGTGAGTGACGCTGGAATTCCGGGAGGTGGGCTATATATAGGGTACGTGTGCTTCTTTAGTCCCGGTTGGTAACACCAACCGGGTCATGTGGCTCACGAAGTGGTCGTGATACTACTGATCCAACAGCTCACAATCCCTCAAAAGAAACACACCCCTGATCCAACGTCTCACAAGCGCTTGAAAGAAACACACGATCCGTGTGCTTCTTTAGTCCCGGTTGGTAACACCAACCGGGACTAAAGTCGGGCTCACCCCTGATCCAACGTCTCACAAGCGCTTGAAAGAAACACACCGCTTGATCCAACGGCTCCCAAGCACTGGAAGGAAACACATGATCCGTGTGCTTCTTCCTGATCCAAGGGCTCACAAACGCTCGAAAGAAACACACCGCTTGATCCAACGGCTCCCAAGCACTGGAAGGAAATACACGATCTGTGTGCTTCTTTCTGATCCAAGGGCTCACAAGCGCTCGAAAGAAACACACCGCTTGATCCAACGGCTCCCAAGCGCTGGAAGGAAACACACGATCCGTATGCTTCTTCCTGATCCAAGAGCTCACAAGCGCTCGAAAGAAACACACCGCTTGATCCAACGGCTCCCAAGCGCTGGAAGGAAACACACGATCCCGCCACCATTTCCCGCCCAAATATTTCCCGCTATCGTTCCCCCCAAATGCCGCCACCGATTGTTCTATAAAACCCAGTCGAAGGTAGGCATGGTACTCACTTGAGCGCAAGCATGGTGTGTATTGGTCCTTGCGAGAAGTGTGTGTCCGGGTTTCACATTTCCGCATCCGAGCATCTCGCCAGGCTTTCGAGCAATTTGAAGGTAGATGGTAGGGTAGTTCCAATTGAAGAAATTTTGCACACTGAGAGTCATCTCGCTTTGCTCGGGGCGAAGCTATGCCGCGATGGGTTTCCGTATAGGACCCCGCTCCAAATTCGTGCAGAAATGCTCACGCTTGCAGAGAAGTTTGACAGGAAAGTTACGAATAGTCCGTTCTACCGAACTGAAGCTGACCATGATTCGTACGGTCGTTCCTGTCTCTAGGTAGTTGACAGCGATGATGACGACGATTTCATGCCGTCGTCAAAGGAAAGGAGGGTTGAAGCACTGAGCAAGAAGGCTGAAGCTTCGTCCATGGGCAAAGGCAAGAAGGCAGAATCTTCGTCAAAGGGCAAGGATGGCAACACGGCGGATGGTGCAGGCTGCATCAATGGGAGATAGGTAGAGTCTTTGTTTTACTTGTGTTGTATCGTAATTTCAAGTTGTACCTTAATTTAGAACTAGTGAAGTTGTAACTTAGATCTCTAGTTGTATGTTAAATCGTCTCTGCATAAGACGGTTGACCGCACATCGGAGTTGTATCTTGGTTCACACAACTTACGAACACACTCTTAACTAATACCAATAAACAGTCCACACAAAAAGTAAAGAAGAAAAACAAATAGAAAGAAAGAAAAACAAATAAGACGGTTGGCCGGCTTTTGGAGATTTTGTCCTCTGTTCCTCTCTTCGTCGCGGTTGGGTTTGCTCTGACCTTTCTGCGGAGGTACTGGAGGTGGTGTGGCCTGCTCCCGGCGGTGGTCGTCGGTTGGCGTGCTCGCCTGAAGAGAAAGAAAGTTGGTATAAAAAACAAAAAAGAAAGTAAATAGAAACCAAATAGATATAAAAAACAGAAAACAAAAGAAAGAAAAAAAACTAGAGAAAAAAATTCAAAAAGCCCATTAGTACCGGTTGTAAACTAGAACCGGTACTAAAGGGCTGGGCTTCGTGCGGGATTTATATGCGCACCTATTAATGAAACATTTTTCTTTCAGCCCTCTGGATCTAAGTCGTCAATCTCCGTACGAGGCCCGGCCCAAGGGTTAAAGCTCCCGGAAGGTGCAACGTTGTCGATCGACGAAGTTACCTTCAAAGGCAAACCGGAGAAACCCGATGGAATCTACAATAAATATGTACGTCAGTGCGGAGTTTTTGTAAGGGACATGGTCCCGATCACTGTGGCAGAATGGAATGAGCCGAAGAAAGCCAACATAGGCGCAAAATATCTCAAGCAAAGAATTAAAGAGACCCTTTGGGAGTCGATGATGTCTAAATTCAGCCTACCGGCAGATCTCCCACAGAAGATGAAGGATAAAGTCAAGGAGTGGACTCTTAGCAAGATGGCCCAGCAATTCAACAACTGGAAGAACACATTGTGGAGAAAATATGGGAACAAAGATATAGTTTTCACTGGACATCTAGAGAAGCTAAAAGATGAATGGGCTGAATTTGCGGCGTATAAGAATTCAGGCGTCGCTGTGGTCCGATCGACACAAAATAAGTTGAATGCCTCGAAAAAGAAATATTTCCATCATTTGGGCTCAGGTGGCTACAAGACTGCCTTGCCTAAGTGGCAAGCCTATGAAGACGAGCTGCGACTAAAAGGGATCCCTCCACAGACAGATGACTGTCCCGACAGGTCCAAGTTCTGGTTGTTCGCGCATGGGGCAGTGTTGCACCCAGAAACAAGGCTGATTGTTGCAATGGGAAAATGGCGGAGAAAAATTAGAAGAGACATCAGAAAAATAAAAAAAGTCATAGTACTAGTCAAGGAGGGAAAATATGTTCCCGATAGAGAGGACGACGAGCTTTCACAAGCCCTCGGGGATAAAGAACACTAGGGGCGATGTCGAGGCAGAGGAGGCGGGGTTGGTTTTCTTGAAGGGTGGCCGGAAGACGTTGCAACTTATAGAAAACATTGCAGAAGTAAGAAGAGGGAGGCGGAGAGGGTTACTGCATTAGAACGCACGGTGCAGGCTGTGCAGAAGCAACTGGCCTCAATGACCCAGACCAGGGAATCTCAACTGCGAGTAGAAGATCCTGCAGGCGATGCCTGCCCATCTCAGCGGAAAAGCAGTGTGGGTTCCACGCAGCTACAAGATCCTGCAGTTGATGAACCAGTTGCTGAACCATCGGCGGCTCACTACCCCATGGATGATATCACGGAGAAGACAAATTGTGAGTTACATGCGCGATGATGAACATTACTTATCCGGTAGCGACTGGCTATGCTTTACGACATCAACCTGGAGAAACCTTCCATTTTGGTGTGATTCCGCCTGGATTTGCTCGTGTCGGGGTCATGAAAGTTATGCCGGGATTCAACGCAATACGTCTTGAAATTCCTGGAGCTGAAGGCGAGAAGACATTGGGAGAAGTTGAGCTTGGTATCTTCTATGGAAGAAGAAATACATCAAGTTTCCAGACTCGGAGCCAAGGCCACCGACTCCTCCCGTTAGACATTCACCACATCAAAGTCCACCCGCCTCCCCCCACGAAGATTGGGAGCCCGCCGCGAGTCCATCTCCCGCGTTGTCCCTTCAGCCGACTGATGCGCCCACTAGTAACTTGACAAAGCAGAAGCTGTTCCCGTCGTCCACCCCTGTCAAGAAACGTGGAAAAAGTGTGCGGGCTCCTGAGAACCCCAAGAAAGTCAAGGCTCCTGAGAAGTTAACTTCTGAGATGACTCAGCAGGAAATAGCTGAGAGCCTACGTGAAGGGTCGAGAGCCTTTTTTGAGCAGAAAAAGAAGGAAAGAGTGGAGGCAAGACTTGACCCCATAAAGGAACTTCTGAAGACTATACCAAATGAGGTAAAAGATCACACCGTTGACAACCTATATGACCCTCCACCTCCGCCCATTTCAGACTACGAGCGAGGTATTGACAAGGTACTTTCCTCGCAGAATGAGCAAGAGAAATTGTGCGGGAAAGGAGTTGCCCAGCTCGGAGAACAAGAAGCACAATCGCTCGCCCCGCTCATTGTACCTTCTGAAACTCGGGAAATCGAGCATGGAGAAGTTGTCGTTGGCGACTCAGGTTACCCCATGGCGGAGATTGCCCAACGATTTGATTTTGAACTCGGGCTGCCTATGGTGGAAAATCTGAGCCAGCTAACAACACAGTTATGGAATTTGAATCGCTGGTACATGACCGCCGGAAAAGAAGGGAAATTCTCTCTCATGGCGGCGGTTAAGGAACAACACTACTTCCGAGAATATTGTGTGCATGTTGAGTTCCGAGAACTTTTTCAGATGTACAATCAACGTGCTCTCAACAAATCTATCATCAGCTGCTATTGTCTGTAAGTAATTTATTCATGTAATTTAATTATTTATAATTATAAGCACTCGTTCATTGCTTGTAATTATCCTCACAAAATTCTTTTGTACGCTAATTATGCATAATGAAGATACGTGAATGCAGACTCGGAGGAATCTGGGACATTGGTTTCATTGACCCGGATAAAGTTCATGTCAAGACCGTGGATGAAAATCCCGTGAACACAGAGGACGTTTTGCTAACGTTCTTTAAGCGACAAAGTATCAAAAAGGAAATACTATTTCCTTACAACTTCGGGTGAGTTTTACCGTCTTCTACACATTCTATTTTGCTTCCCCGATATTAAGTGTAATCGATAAGTTCTGAATACCTGCGTATATACATGTGCGCAGGTTCCACTACATTCTGCTAATCATTAGACTCGAGGAAGGAGAAGTTGAAGTCTGGGACTCACTAAGGAGATCATGATGAATACAAAAGCGTGCGTCTAATGCTCAAGAGGTAATTTCAATCGCACTATATCAGCCTCTTTCGTTCATTTCCGGATATCAAAAGTATAAGTAATAACTACTCAATTCATTTTCTTTTCCGGACAGGGTTTACAGAAAGTTCAAAGTGGAAGAACACGGTGAATGGCCAGAAAATCTGGAGTTCAAGTCTAACAACGTAAGTACTACTACGTGTATCTTTCTAATACCATTATCATTCTCTTGATTATTATTTGATTAAATTATATTCTTGTATATATAGTGGTGTCTGCGACAACCACAGGGGACAGAACTATGTGGATACTACGTTTGCGAGTACATTCACACGAAGGTCAATAAGAGAGTCAAGAGTGTAAGAAATCGAGAGGTACGTAAACATCATACACAAATTTTATTTTGCCACCATCAATTGTGTTTAGTTTCGATCATAACTGATTTGATTTCCTTCTTTTAAAGATGTCAAACAAGCGGAACCTGCTCCTACCACACAACTGCGTAAAAGCTATTGCGGAGGAATTGGCGGGATTCTTACTTACGCATGTCATAGATGAACTCGGTGAATTCAATTTTGACGACAGACCACCTCCACCCCCTGCAGTCGATGCTACAAGGGAACTGCCGGCAGTCGATGCTACAAGGGAACCGGCTCCATTGTAATTAATTAGGAGTACTTAAATTTATATGTGACGAGAGTACTTTGTATGTGTATAATGACTACTTTATATGTGTAGTGAGTACTTTATACGCGATCTCCTCCGAAACCCTGAAAAATGAGCGAAAAGGAAAAAAATAGAAACCCTAAACCCCGAAAAATAATCGAAAAGAAAAAAAACCAAAACCCCCTGAAAAAATAAGCAAAAAAAGCAGGAACCTTTAGTACCGGTTTGTATGGTCCTCAGGGTCGCGCGCGCCTGTGCGCTCACGTGGAGACCCTTTAGTACCGGTTTTATTTTGGTGCCGGTACTAAAGGGTTACCCCTTTAGTGCCGACCCTTTAGTACCGGTTGTGCGGCCGGTACTAAAGGCCATCTACAACCGGTACTAGAAGTGGGTTCTCTACTAGTGTTGCCTCGGTGTAAAGGGCCACAAGATATCCATGCAAGGACTGTGAATGTGATAGACCAAAACATGTTAACACAAGGATATGTGCAAAAACAAAACCAGTTGGGCAAAATAGGATTAAAAAATATCTTGGAGTATTTCGGCACAGATCAGCACCACACAGTCATTTCATCACGAATCTTGGCATGCATGCATGCAGAACACTTTTATATAAATATATTTGTAACCACCATTTAAAAAAATGATTTACTATTTTTTAATTTTATTATTCGGACATGAGTATGTGAACTCGGAGTCAAAACAACACTCTCCAACTTGACACAAACGATCGGTGACAAAAAATACACAGAAACACATATTGACTGTCTTTTTCCTTTGACTGCTCGGCGATAGGTTGAACTTAATGTGTGCACTAAATAAGCAGAAAAAATGGGACACGTGCAAACATTCTCGAACCCAGACTTTGGGAATGCTATAGAAACTCGTCATGAACAACATCATCAAATAATTGTTGAAACAACATCGGTTGGGGATACACCACAAACAGTACATGCTTACCCTTCTTAACAATCAATTTAGAGAGTTGGAAAATTCAGAACTTGCCGCAGATCCAAACGGATGAAAAGATTAAAATGCCGGATCACAAATAAGCGAGCAACTTGCTATGAATGACACACCAACTGCGAAGATTCCAAAGAATTCAACAGATCATTTTTAGATAAAGGACTTTTATTAATTAAAAGGTTTAAGCATTACACCCGGCCTCTGCATAGCTAAGATGCACACAGCCACCAGTTCACCAACACTGGTTCAGGTAACCAAAAACTAAAAAAGCGAATTACATATCAAAATGAGAAAGTGTGGATCCGCCTAAGATGCTGGTAGGTCTATCCGGAATCTATGTTGCCACCCATGCCGGGAGAATAACTCCCTGGCCACAGCCTCCAGTCTCGACGCCACCTCCAAAAATAGGTCTCGGTGCTCCACGCGTTGCAGGGGTGACTATGCTCGTAACTTCGCTATGCAACGGTAAATAACCTGCATAAGAGAAGCATTTTTATCACTAAAAACCTTGTCATTTCTACATAGCCATAGCGACCAAATAACAGCAATCGCTCTCACCCTACTGAATAGTTTGAACCTAGGATTCACTCTATTTAACCAGTTGCCAAAAATGTTAGCAACACTACTAGGTGGATGTAAGGTAGAACCTATCTGGATGGCTGACCATATAGACATGGCGAATTCGCACTGGAAGAAAAGGTGGGTAATGGTCTCATCGTGTTGATAGAAGACACACTTTTTACTTCCGTGGCAATTGTGTTTGGCAAGGTTATCTTTTGTAAGGATTACTCCTCGATGTAAATACCACG
The DNA here is from genome assembly GCA_947311845.1 of Poa pratensis. Classification (NCBI taxonomy): domain Eukaryota; kingdom Viridiplantae; phylum Streptophyta; class Magnoliopsida; order Poales; family Poaceae; genus Poa; species Poa pratensis. The sequence continues at coordinate 128,598,745 of CAMZMU010000052.1, read as the reverse complement.
CAAACACTTTAGTTTTTAGCGGTATCTTCATCTTACAAAGTTTGTTATTATTTATACTATCGGCTGGAATATCGGAAAGAATTAGTGCTCTATACATAGAATCCACCGAGAATTGTCCATTCTTTGTAAGCTTCCATTGAAATTTATCTGGACCTTCCGACAGTTTGATAGAATCCAATCGGATGAGCAGAGCATTCCAAGATGCTTGTCTTGTTCCAAGTAAACTTCTTCTAAACGAAACGTCTGGTGGATAAGTACCCATCACTTTCGCGATCGTGTCGCTTTTGTTTCGTACAATAGAATATAGAGCCGGGTTTTGTTCTTTGAGGGTAGATTGGCCTAGTCAAATATAATCCTAGAAGCGAATTTCCGATCCCTCCCTAATTGAGAAAGAGCCGTGTGGAAAAAAGAACTTCTTTGTAGTCATGAGGCCTGCCCAGAAGTGTGAATCACCAGGTTTCCAAAGAACCTGGGAAACAACTTCATCTCGAACATATTTTCTCCTAAGGAGGGTTTGCCAAACTCCATCTTCAGAAAGAAATTTAAATAGCCACTTACCTAGCAGCGCTCTGTTCTTGACCTCAAGGTCATGAACTCCGAGCCCTCCTTGGTCTTTAGGGCAGCATACCACACTCCATTTATTCAGTCGATATTTTTTCTTCTCACAATCCCCTTGCCAAAAGAATCGAGATTGGAAATAATCCAATCGTTTTAAGACCCCTTTTGGTAGTTGGAAGAATGAAATCATATACAGTACCATGTTAGTTAGTACCGAGTTTATGAGTACCAATCTTCCACCCAGAGATTGAAGTTTGCCTTTCCAACTATTTAAATGTAATTGAAGCCTTTCCACCACCCTTTTCCATTCAGCATTTTTAAGTCTCCGATAATGAATCGGGATACCCAAATAGTTGATAGGAAATTGTCCTTGCTCACAGCCAAAAAGCTTGGCATACAAGGCGGCGTTCTCTTGGGCCTCGCTAAAGCAAAACAATTCACTTTTATGGAAATTTATTTTAAAACCCGACAGTTGCTCGAAAGCTGACAAAATCAACTTAAGGTTACGAGCTTTTTCGATATCATGTTCCATAAAAATGATTGTATCGTCGGCATATTGAAGAATCGATAATCCACCATCGACAAGATGTGGAATCACTCCTTCAATCTGACCCTCAGTTTTAGCGCGTTCGATCAGGATTGCCAGCATATCCGCCACTATATTAAATAGTACTGGCGATAGCGGGTCACCTTGTCGGAGGCCTTTTTTTGTTTGGAAGTATTTGCCAGTGTCATCATTGACCTTGATGGCTACACTTTCTCTGGAAACAAAGCTATTAATTAACGCGCGCCACTCAGAGGAAAAGCCTTTCATCCTGAGAGTCTGCTGGATGAAAGACCACTTCACTTTATCATAGGCTTTCTCGAAACCAATTTTCAGGATTACCCCATTCAACTTTTTCCTATGTAGTTCGTGGACTTTTCATGTAGGACCGCGACTCCATCAAGGATATTGCAACCTTGCATAAATGTCGTCTGAGACGGGCGAACCACATGATCTGCCACGGTGTTCAATCGAATCGTAGCCGCTTTGGTGAATATTTTAAAACTAACGTTAAGGAAGCATATAGGTCTAAACTGTTAGATCCTTTCTGCCTCGTTAACCTTAGGTAACAAAATTATCTCACCAAAATTGAGACGAAACAACTCTAGTAGTCCATTGTGAAGACAATCGAACAACTGAAGCATATCGGTCTTGATGACATCCCAAAAGTTCTGGTAGAACTCAGCAGGGAATCCATCAGGACTAGGGGCTAAATTATGTTTCATTTGGAAAACCGCCTTTCTCACTTCCTCCTCTGAATAGGGTTTAGTAAGTAGGCTATTTTCCTCATCTGAAACCTAGGGTATATCCTATGATCAGGTGTAGATTTATAGAGGGGTTTTTATTACCGTCTCCACAGGGATCAACAAGATTGTGATGGTTCTAAGGGTTGGCAGAAGCTAAACCAAATCTTCAGGTTTTCAGGTTTCAAACAAGAAAGTAAAGGTTTTCAAAGAAAAGGGTTTAAGAACTAGATTTCAGAATTTAACTTGCAGGTTCTTGGTTGTCAATCAAGTCCACTGCAAGGATCCAAGCATGGTTTAGACAGGGAACAAGATTGATCTCAACAGCTTGCAGAGACTAGTCGTGCAAGCAAGGGTTTTTAGCAGGTTTAGGCAGGAGAAAAATACATAACACAAAGATCACTGCTTTCTGGGTTGTCAAGCCAGATCACGAGTGAGTTAACAAGCAAAGGGAGGCTAGGGACAAAACTATAACACTCGGTGTGCAGGGACTAGCCTTACACACACAGATCAAAGCACACAGCAAACATATCAAGTAAATCTTCAGATAAAACAGAAACTGTGTCACTCAATTCACTGCAGTAACCAAATATCACAAGCTCGACTTGCAGATGGATGATCTACTAGTTTCACACAGGATTACACAAGAAAGTGGAGAGAATCTTTGGCTTTAGCTCACAGAAACTAGTCGAAGCAGAGGAAGCAGAGGGTGGAAGAAGAGTTGCAGATCATGAGCTTCTGGTCACCAAGGCCTTGTACTTCTTCTCCTGATCACCTTGTGCATCTTGTTCTTCTTCTTGTTCTTGCTCTGGTTCTTGGAGTTCTTGGTGTTCTTGGTCTCGAGTTGGTGGGAAAAGGTGTATGGAGGCTGAGGGAAAAGTGGAGTGAAGGGGGCGAGTGAGAGTCGAGTGAATGGCGAGAGAGAGGCTCTGTGGTGGTGGTGGTGGCTTTATACACCTTTTTCCATTTGTGGTGGAGGTGTGGTACGAGTTGATGGAGAGGGAAGCTTCCTCCTTGGCCACAGCTCATAGTGCACATGGCATGTTTCTCCTTTTTCACCTTTTTGCCTTTTTGGTTTCCTTGATCTCCAAGTTGATCTTCTTTCCCTTTCTATGATTCAAACTTATTTGAATTGCTTCTTATCTTCTCCTGGGGCCTTGTATTGCTTCACTTGTGCTTGCTTCGAATGGTGATGAAGAACTTGAGTTAACTGACAGAATGCTCTCTGTCAGTTACTGTTCACTTTCTGGCACAGTGTGTTCTTCAGTTTCTAGCTTGAATTGGACTTGTTGATCATGGCCATCTTGTCTACTTCATTGATATGAGTTGAATGTTCCTTCTTGCCTCACTTCTACATTGGATCTTCTGAAGATTATGTGCCTTTGCGCACTGAACTGCAAAATGAGTGAAAAGCAATATCAAATGCAGATATTTGCAGTTCTGGATATAGAAGTAGTGAGGTTTTTGAGGTTTTAGGTCTGTGAATTATGCATATAAATGATGGTGATCAAACCCCCAGACTTAAACCTTTGCTTGTCCTCAAGTAAAGAAAAGGATGCAAATGAGAACAAGCAGAATATGAAAAGTGCAGGTTCTGAAAACTTAGCAGTTCATTCTTTGGATTCAATGCAGTTCTGTTTACTATTATAGCAAGTGCTAGTTTGGAGACAAGTTTCAAATAGCAGAATTTAACCATTTCTAAGTTCAAACTTGGGATTAGTATGATAAGACAATTTGCACAGAAATGGAAGTAAATGATCCAGAAAATAGCCAAGATGCAAGGATGCATGCTTAGTCAGTGCTTCACCTACTACAGTTCCAGGGAACATAATAGGCTAATGCTGCAGGAATGCATGAGTTAGTAGTTAGTGTTAGGAAGACACTTGTTTTATTAGTTAGTGCGTCACAAGCTACCATCCCAGGATCATAGCTGCTAATGCAAAATTTTGCTTGAAGATTCAGTCCACTTTTTCTTGGTTAGTGCGTCACATACCACAATCCCGAGATTGTGGTTGCTAATGCAAAAAATTATTTCTGTTACACATTTTCAGTTAGTGTTAGTGTTAGTGCTTCACAAATCACTATCCAGGATATTGATTGCTAATGCAAAAAATGCAAATGTGCAGAGATGGAGTTAGTAAATGGCTCTAAAATGGATCATATAGTTCAGTTTCATAGCAAATGGCATTATCAAGTATTCCACAAGTTTTGAACAGAGAAAAAATAATTCTGTTTTGAAAATGGATCTGAACATAGCCTTTGCAAGAATAATAAGCAGATACAATACATGATTCACAACAGAATGTAATGCTATTTAATCAGAACAGAGCAAAACCATAAAATTTTTCTGTAACAGCCATAAAATTGCCAAATTGATCATAATCTGAAACATGGCATAACAATATTATTCATGCTGTGATAGGATAAAAAGATTGGAATGTTTCCACCTGGTGATTGCTGCTGCCTCTTGCTTCATATATCATAGCCAAACTTCTCCACTTCCTTTTATTCAAAATCTGAAAAACAAAGACAAAAAGAAAAACACAAACAAAACATAGCAAGTAAAGGAAATAACAAGTACATAATATACAAGGTACCAGGCTGCCTCCTGATGAGCGCTTGTTTATAGTCATGAGCCTGACTGTAGCTCCTTCACTGGTTCTCAGCTGCAGAGGATGCATTGGGATCATCCTCAGCTTCATCATCATCTGTTTCTTCACTTTCTTCAGTGTTCAACTGCTCTCCTGCTCTGTAATGCTTCAGTCTCTGTCCATTCACCTTGAAAGTACCATCTGTTGCACTCTGTACTTCAAAAGCACCATGTCCTAGGTCTCTCTTGATGACACAAGGGCCAAACCATCTTGACTTGAATTTTCCAGAGAACAAATGCAGTTTGGAGTCATAAACCAACACTGTCTGTCCAACACTGAATTCCTTTCTGAGAATGTGCTTGTCATGCCATTTCTTGGTCTTGTCCTTATAGATCTTTGAGCTTTCATAAGCATCATTTCTCAGTTCCTCTAACTCACACATCTGAAGCTTTCTTGCAGTTCCAGCTTTGCCTAAATCCATGTTCAGCTTCCTCATTGCCCACTGTGCTCTGTGTTCTAGCTCAACAGGTAAATGACATGCTTTTCCATAGACAAGCCTGAATGGTGACATACCAATAGGTGTCTTATATCCTGTCCTGTATGCCCACAGGCTATCTGGCAATTTTTGACCAATCCCCCTGGACTTAGAAACAACTTTCTCCAGAATTTGTTTCACTTCTCTGTTTGACAGCTCAACTTGTCCATTGGCTTGAGGATGGTAAGGTGTAGTTACTCTGTGGTTTCTCACACCATACTTGTTCAGGAGCTTCTCTAACTGTTCATTGTTGAAATGAGCTCCACCATCACTGATCACTACTCTTGGTACTCCAAATCTTGGGAAAATGACAGTTTTGAAGAATTTGCAGACAGCTTTTGAATCAGCACTGACAGTGGGTATTGCTTCAACCCATTTGGACACATAATCCACTGCAACTAGTATATGCTTGTATCCATTTGATGATGGTAAAGGACCAACAAAATCCACTCCCCATACATCAAATAGTTCCACCTCCAGAATTCCCTTCTGTGGCATTTCATTTCTTCTTGATATTTTTCCAGTTCTCTGACAGGGATCACATTGCTTGATATAATCATGCACATCTTGAAAGTTAGGCCAATAGAATCCAGCTTGCAGGATTTTTGCTTGGGTCTTCATAACTCCAGCATGGCCTCCATACATGCCTGCATGGCATTGGTACATAACATCACTGATTTCTTCAGCTGGCACACATCTTCTCACAATTCCATCTGCACAATGCTTATACAGGAATGGCTCATCCCAGTAATAGCTTTTTGCATCATGCATGAACTTCTTTTTTGCTGGTAAGACATATCTGCTGGCATAATTTCACAACCAGATAATTCACAATATCTGCATACCAAGGAGAACTAGCACTTACTGCCATTAGCTGCTCACCAGGCATTCTATCTTGTATCTCTCTGCCTTCTGGGCAATTGATTCTTGACAGGTGATCTGCTACTGAATTTTCAGACCCCTTTTTATCCTTGATTTCAATATTAAACTCTTGCAGCAAGAGAATCCATCTGATCAGCCTAGGCTTAGCATCCTTTTTGCTCACCAAGTATTTTATTGCTGCATGATCTGTGTAAACAACACACTTGTGCCCAACAAGATAGGGTCTGAATTTATCAAATGCAAACACTACTGCTAGCAATTCCTTCTCAGTGGTTGTGTAGTTGATCTGAGCATCATCTAATGTTCTGCTGGCATAGTAAATCACATGAACTGCTTTCTCTTTTCTCTGACCAAGTACTGCTCCTACTGCAAAATCACTTGCATCACACATCAGTTCAAATGGCACTGTCCAGTCAGGTGGTTGCACAATTGGAGCTGTACCAGAGCTTCTTTTAGCTTGTTGAAAGCTTGCATACATGCTTCATCAAACACAAACTCTACATTATGATTCAGCAAGTGTGTAAGTGGTTTTGCAATGTGAGAAAATCTTGATGAACCTTCTGTAGAAACCAGCATGTCCCAAGAAACTCTGTATTCCTTTACATTTTCAGGAGGAGGTAGCTTAGCAATTACATCTACTTTTGCTTTGTCCACTTCTATTCCTCTGGCAGACACCAAGTGACCAAGCACTATGCCTTCAGTTACCAAGAAGTGACACTTCTCCCAATTTAAGATCAAATTTTGTTCAGAGCATCTGTGTAATACTGCTGTCAGATTTTTCAGGCAAGAGATGAAATCTTTTCCATATACTGTAAAATCATCCATGAATACTTCCATGATCTTCTCAATTTGATCAGAAAATATAGACATCATACACCTCTGAAATGTGCCAGGTGCATTACACAAACCAAATGGTAATCTCTTGTAAGCAAATGTTCCATATGGACAAGTGAATGTTGTCTTGTCCTGGTCAGATGGATGAATGGGTATTTGCAGAAACCCAGAATATCCATCTAGATAGCAATAGAATTTCTGACCAGCAAGCCTTTCAGCATCTGATCCATAAATGGCAAAGGAAAATGATCTTTCCTAGTTGCCTTTTCATTTTCTGAAGTCATTGACCATTCTCCATCCAGTAACTGGTCTTGTGGTCATTAATCTCCCTTCATCATTTTCTACCACTGTATAACCTCCTTTCTTAGGCACAATGTGTATAGGGCTCACCCACTCACTGTCAGAAATGGGGTAAATCATTCCTGCCTTTAGCAGTTTCAGTACTTCTTTTTTCACCACTTCTTGCATTGCTGGATTCAGTCTTCTCTGCCCTTCTCTAGTTGGTTTACTGCCATCTTCTAAGTGTATTCTGTGAGAGCAACTTTTCATCAATTCCTCTGATATCATCAATAGAGTACCCAATAACATTCTTGTACAGCCTCAATACTGACAACAAGCTTTCTTCTTGTTCATTGTCAGAGCAGAACTGATTATCACTGGGTGTATCTTTTCTTTCTCAAGGAATATGTATTTCAGATGAGATGGTAATTCTTTCAGCTCAACTATAGAATTGTGAACTGGTTTACTAATTTCATCTACATCTTTTTCACACAGAGATATTCCACACAGCTCCTGGTGATTAGGACTATCTGTCACAAACACTTGTGCTTCAGGTTCTTCTGACTGCATTTCTTGTAGTGTGTCACACTTTGGTCTATTACATCAATGGACTGGCATTGCTCCAGTATGTTTGGCAGTGAGAGGCATGCTTCATGCTGAACTCAGCTTGTTCAGAACCAAACTGCAGTTTCAGAGTTCCACCTTTTACATCTATATTGCTCCAGCTGTTGCCAAAAAGGTCTGCCTAGTATCATGGATTCAGAATTGTCTTCCATCTCTAGTACCACAAAATCAACTGGATAAGCAAAATTTCCAACTTGTACTGGCACATCTTCAAGAATTCCAGCTGGTTTCCTCAGTGTTCTGTCAGCTAACTGCAGAGTCATTGATGTAGGCTTCAGAATTCCTAACTGCAATATTTGACTGACAGCCAAAGGTAAAACACTAACTGATGAACCCAAATCACACAATGTTGTGAATGTTCTCTTTCCCACAACACATGGGATGCTAAAACTCCCTGGATCACCCAGCTTCTTTGGCATATAATTCAGTATGACAGCACTGCAGTCCTCTGTCAGAGCAACAATTTCTGGGTCATCCAAGCTTCTCTTCTTTGTTATCAGGTCTTTAAAAATTTTGCATACAAGGGAATGTGTAACACTGCATCCAGAATGGGTATTGTTATCTGAACTTCCTTCATGTTTCCAGGAACTTAGCATACTGCTTTTCATCCTTAGATTTTCCAATCTTTCAGGAAATGGATTTTCTGTAACACAGGCTTTTCTGATGCAGGTTTTGTTACAGTGTTAGCTTTTTTTCAGTTTCAGTAGCAGGCTGCTGCAATTTCTGGCTCTGCCACCTTCTCTTCTGGGACAGTTTCTTGCCTAACTGTTTGCTGATTATGAACTCTTCTCTGTGGTGCTACATAAGTGACAGCTGGGGTGTTTTGAGCACTGGTTCAGTGTTTATTCCACTCCTAGTTGTTACAGCATCTACAACTACAGTAGTGGATATGGCACCACACTGTTTTGGATTCTTTTCTGCTTGTGCTGGCAACTTGTTCTCAGGCTGATTGCCTTGAGTATTAGAGATTCCAGCTGTTAGTTGCTGCATTGTTTTATAAAAAGCTCAGACTGCATCTTCATTGTTTCCTGCATACCACTGAACATTTCTTTCTGCAGCCTCATCATTTCATTTATTTCAGACTTGTTGCTTGTAGAAGCATTTGCTGATTAGCTTGATTTTGCTGTGCTGTTGTTGTTGCTGTTGGTACTGCATATTGCCTTGAGGTCTGAAATTTTGCTGTGATGTTTGAGCATACTGTGGCTGAGCTGCTTGATGGTAATTCTGTTGATTTGCTTGAGGATAACTCTGCTGAGCTGCATTCTTGTATGATAATTGGGATGGTTTCTCCAAGCAGGGTTGTAGCTCTGAAAAAAGGGCCTTGATTCTGAGTATAATTCACTTCTGCCAGTTGGTTATCTGTGGGTACAAACAGAGTACACTCTTGAGGTGAATGCCCTTCATTACCACAAATGAGACAAGTGGCAGAAACTTGGTTCACAGGCACTATTGCCTTATGTTCTTCTCTTGCATGAGCTGAGATATCTGAGTTGTCAAACTATCAAGCTTTGCTTCCAGAGCACCTGACCATTTGGATGAACTGTCCTTTCATTGGTCCAAGAGAAATTATGAGAAGCCATACTCTCAATCAATTCAGTAGCTTCATCTAGTGTCTTGTTCATAATTCCTCCACCAGCAGCTGAATCAACAAAAGCTCTAGTCTGTTCTGTCAGACCCTTATAGAATGTTTGCAGAATTAGCCACTGTTCCTGGCCATGATTAGGACACATTCTGATGAGTCCTGATATCTCTGCCATGTATCATACAAACTCTCACCATTGTACTGCACAAATCTGGTGATTTTGTCTCTGCACTCAGCTGCTTTGGTGGGTGGAAAATATCTCTCAAAGAAGGCCTGCACCAAATGTTCCCAGGTGTCTCTGCAATGAACTGGTAAAGCATGATACCATATCTTTGTTGTGTCCTGACAGAGAAAAAGGGAACAACTGCATCCTTATTGCTTCAGGGGGACACCATTGTGCTTGAGTGTATTGCAATACTCCAGAAAATTCCTGATATGCTCATGTGGGCTTTCCAAAGCACTGCCTTTGAATGGATTATGCTGCACCATGTTGATCAAGGCAGGCTTGATCTCCCAGTTATTTGCCTGAATGGCAGGCATAATAACATCTGCATTTGATATCTGATCCTTGGGGATCCACAAATCTCTCAGTTTCTTGTCACCCATGTTGATACTGCCTGTCTTTCCTCTGTTTCCTCAACTGAAGACACTGAAGCTGCTCTTCTTCTTGCAAGAAAAGTTCTTTCAGGTTCTGGATCAAATGGAGCTAGAGGAGAGTCTTCAGACGACTGCATCAATAGAATCCAAACACTGCATAAAGGAGATCATTTTTCCTCTACACAAAGTCACAGACAAGAACTTTTATCAAGGGTTAGTGAATTAAAACCCCTAATAACAATTCTAGTTCTCAGATTAGCACTAAAAGCATCACAATCATCAAATCATGCAAATTTGCTAACAGTTTCACTGAACTCACACGTCTAGTCTACTGCTCTTTCAAAGAAACAATCATAAGTCAATCCCCGGCAACGGCGCCAATTTTGATCAGATGTAGATTTATAGGGGGTTTTGTGTTATCGTCTCCACAGGGATCAACAAGGTTATGATGGTTCTAAGGGTTGGCAAAGCTAAACCAAATCTTCAGGTTTTAGGTTTTAACAAGAAAGTAAAGGTTTTCAAAGAAAAGGGTTTAAGAACTAGATTTCAGAATTTAACTTGCAGGTTCTTGGTTGTCAATCAAGTCCACTGCAAGGATCCAAGCATGGTTTAGACAGGGAACAAGATTGATCTCAACAGCTTGCAGAGACTAGTCGTGCAAGCAAGGGTTTTTAGCAGGTTTAGGCAGGAGAAAAATACATAACACAAAGATCACTGCTTTCTGGGTTGTCAAGCCAGATCACGAGTGAGTTAACAAGCAAAGGGAGGCTAGGGACAAATTACAACACTCGTGTGCAGGGACTAGCCTTACACACACAGATCAAAGCACACAGCAAACAGATCAAGTAAATCTTCAGATAAAACAGAGAACTGTGTCACTCAATTCACTGCAGTAACCAAATATCACAAGCTCGACTTGCAGATGGATGATCTACTAGTTTCACACAGGATTACACAAGAAAGTGGAGAGAAATCTTTGGCTTTAGCTCACAGAAGACTAGTCGAAGCAGAGGAAGCAGAGGGGTGGAAGAAGAGTTGCAGATCATGAGCTTCTGGTCACCAAGGCCTTGTGCTTCTTCTCCTGATCACCTTGTGCATCTTGTTCTTCTTCTTGTTCTTGCTCTGGTTCTTGGAGTTCTTGGTGTTCTTGGTCTCGAGTGTGTGGAGAAAAGTGTAATGGAGGCTAAGGGAAAAGTGGAGTGAAGGGGGCGAGTGAGAGTCGAGTGAATGGCGAGAGAGAGGCTCTGTGGTGGTGGTGGTGGTGGTGGTGGCTTTATACACATTTTTCATTTGTGGTGGAGATGTGGTACGAGTTGATGGAGAGGGAAGCTTCCTCCTTGGCCACAGCTCACAGTGTACATGGCATGTTTCTCCTTTTTCACCTTTTTCCCTTTTTTGGTTTCCTTGATCTCCAAGTTGATCTTCTTTCCCTCTCTATGATTCAAACTTATTTGAATTGCTTCTTATCTTCTCCTGGGGCCTTGAGAACTTGAGTTAACTGATAGAAATGCTCTCTGTCAGTTACTGTTCACTTTCTGGCACAGTTGTGTTCTTCAGTTTCTAGCTTGAATTAGACTTGTTGATCATGGTCATCTTGTGTACTTCATTGATATGAGTTGAATGTTCCTTCTTGCCTCACTTCTACATTGGATCTTCTAAAGATTATGTGCCTTTGCGCACTGAACTGCAAAATGAGTGAAAAGCAATATCAAATGCAGATATTTGAAGTTCTGGATATAGAAGTAGTGAGGTTTTTGAGGTTTTAGGTCTGTGAATTATGCATATAAATGATGGTGATCATCCTCTGTTCGGGACTCATCCAAAGTGAAATTGCCCTCCTCTGGGGCTCCGAACAGTCCTTTATAGTAATTTGTAATATACGACTTTAGTTGTTGATGGCCCTCAGTCGTTCCTTCATCCTGGACCAGAGAATGGATACGCTTTTTCTTGTGTCTGCCATTGGCAATACTATGGAAATAGCGAGTATTCGAGTCTCCTTCTAGGTTAAATTGGGCTTTAGAACGTTGATACCATTTTAACTCCTCACGCAGTAGCTTCGCTATATGTGCATTTGATTGGCTCTTTAGCTCAATTTCTTGCGCGGATAGTAACCGAACTTCTGCCAATGCTTCTAGAGCATCGATTATCGAGGAAAGTCGTACATTTTCTTTCTTAAGTAACCCAGTAGTGTGACGAGTCCAACCAACGAGGTGAGTACGTAAAGCACGTATCTTATTGTTCCACCGCTGGATAGGCGAATCGCCTGCTGCCGCACTACACCACGACACCACATTCCCTACCCTAAAATCGGTAGGGAAAACGGCTTAAGCCGACCGAAAGTCGGTCGGGGATCGGTATTGCCGACCGACCTTGTCGGTCACCGTAAGTCCAGTCGGGAAAACCCTTTCCTGACCGACAAATTTTTGCCGACCGACAGTTGGATGGCTATTGAAAACCTTTCCCGACCGACATTTTCTTTCCCGACCGACGTTTCTTTCCCGACCGACATTTTACGCCGACCAACTGTTGGACGTTATTTGTTTTGCCGACCGACAATCAGACAGTACTTTGTTCTACAGGATAAATTTTAATTTAGAATCCACCTTAATTATTACCAACAGTAACATCGAACACATAAATTAATTAAGTTGCAATAACGACACTGGACCAAACAATATAGATGCTCACAAGTGCAATCCAACTTTAATTTAGCATCCAAGAGTATAGAACATTGTGGCCATTACACCAGATATGTTTTACACAAGATGGCTCATAATGATTCATGATGCTCCATTACACCATCAAGTCAATAACATACAGTAGATAGGTTTACAAAACGATAGCTATAAAACACTACATAGCTAGTTGCAAATCGCCAGCTTCAGGTTCCTCGTCCTCTTGAGAAGCTCAGCTCTAGCCTCGCACCCAACTACCACTGCTGGAAGAAGCTCAGCTCACCTAATTAGCCTGCAGAAATGAACTCATGCAGAGTCAGCCCATCGTAGAAAAATAATACCGTCTTTTCTTTTGGAATGCTCCTTCCGCCACTCTTGCAGAAAATTTGTGAATTTGATTAGGACATCTGTTTAGAATTGATGCAAGATGGTGCTAACAGGTGGCATGGCTCTCTGTTTACTGAATTTTAAGTCATAAGAGCATGATGCATAGGAAGATAGTAGCAAGCAAAAACAGACCTAGCAAGAGAACATTTGATCAAACCAATAGTGGACAAATCCTAGATTCCATACATAAGGGGGACTTTCTTTTCTTCAAAGGAGTCAATGCAAGCTTATAATTACTCAAGAAAAGGAACAATTAGATATACAAAAATGGATGAGCATTCGTCCACAAAGAACATGATACCAGGATGAAAAACAAATTAGAATCATTTAAGGAACTGGGGAAAGGCTACACATTTATAGACGTGAAGTTATGTATTCCCCTTCTTGCTTTTATACAGTAAGTGTATATGGTGACGAGAACTGCCGAGATTACCTAGCTAGTAGATGGTGCTTCGTTTAGGCAGAAGCTACAGAGCAAGTCCCTGTTCACGAGACCTCTACCTCCTGGAAGTGCAGGCGCAGCTCGTCGTGTCGTCCTACAGCCAACACCAGCACCGTGATAAGAGGGATCTCCGCGGAGTCGCTAGCGGTGCCGGAGCAGAAGACGGTGGTGGAGCGGTGGTCGTGCTGCTCGAGGAACGGACGCGCCCGAGCTTCCTCCTTGTGCTGCTCGAGAAACAAAACGAAATTTGCACTGAGTTTGGATTTAGATTTGGGGAATAACACGAGCACGCGCGCATACCTTGAAGTTGGCACACAGCGTGGATGGCCGCCGACTCGCCGCTAGGGTTCCGCTGACGGTGAGGGGAGCGGCGGAATCTGGGCGGATTCTCTCGTGGAGGAGGACGCGAGGAAGGAGGGCGGGCGCCCTGTCGCCGCCAGATCTCGGTGCTCGAAGGAGCAGAGAAGTCGTCGCTCGGTGCTGCTCCTGCGAGGGCGCCGCCGCCGCAGAGATGGAGAGCCGGCGCCGGGAAGAGATAGCCGCCAGCGGAGGCTGGAAGAGCACACCGCTGCCGCGAGCGCACGAGATGTCGATGTGTGGAGCACACCGCAGCGGAGCACTCCACAGCCGAGGATGGAGAATCTCCTCACCTGAGCTCCGTCACTGGGCGGAGAGCCGCCACCGGCCGGAGAGCCGCCAACGGCCGGAGAGAATCTGGGCACGCGGCGGAGGAAGCTAGGGTTCGAGAGTGAGACTGAGTGGGGAATTTGGGCAAAGCATGAGTGGGGATTTGGGGTTATTCGCGGGGTGGGCCAAATAATTGGCGCTGGTTTTTTCGGCAGCACGCGCGCATATCCCGCCCCCAATTACTAACCGGTGGTGGGTCGGCAATACTTGCCGACCGACAGTCCGATGGGCTTCGCCGAATTCCCGACCGATCCTTGGACAGCAAAAACTTTAGCAACGCCGACCGACAGTCTGTCGTAAAACAGTATGTTTCCCGACCAACAATCTGACACGAGATTTCCCGACTGACTGTTGGTCGGCAAACTTGAGTATTCCCGACCCACGTCGGTAGGCAATATGGTGTCGTGGTGTAGTGCGGTAAATTCCAGATTCTTTTAACCATGTCATGGAAACCCTCACAGTGTAACCAGCCAAGCTCAAACTTGAACCGAGGGTTACACTGCGGTCTAGGTACCCCAGTGGTCAAAAGAATGGGAGCATGATCCGACAAACCCTCAATACGTTCTAGAACCCGTACCGACACCAATGGGAACCTATCTTCCCAATCAGAATCCATCAGTACACGGTCTAATTTCTCGTATGTGGGTTTAGGGAGGAAATTAGCCCAGGTGAACTGTCTCCCCACCATCGTGATCTCTCTTAAGTTCAAGCTGTCAATGACTGCATTGAACAAAAGAGGCTAACGGTTGTCGAACCGACCCTTACTCTTCTCGAACGGAAATGTAGGAGGTTGAAATCCCCACCAATGATCATAGGGTGTGGGTTATCTTTTACTATATTTACCATTTCACAGAGAAAAGAAGCCTTAGCCGCTTCCTGGGCCGGCCCATACACGGCGACGAGACTCCAAGTGAAACTATCGGATTTATTACGGATGTGCATTTTGATGTGAAAACTGTCTTCCGTAACATCCAACACTTCCATGGTGTCAGTCCTGACGCCTAGTAAAATGCCTCCGGAGCGTCCATTAGGAGGGGGCGAGTACCATTCAAACTCTATGCCGCCCGAAAGTCGGTTCAAAAGAGATTGTGAGAACTCGCGTCTACCGGTCTCAGAAATGACTAAGAAATCCAAATTATGGTCCCGAATATAATCAGCGAAGTGCAAGTGTTTAACCAAGTCACCCAGACCTCTGCTATTCTTGAACATGCCATTCATCGGGAAACCGTGGGGGATTTGGATAACTTGTGCCGTTTCCGGGACCTATTGGCTATAGATTTGGATTTCCGACCGGAAGCTTTTAGCTCATACAATGAACTCAAGTCGTCGTCATCCAAACCGCCATCCAACACTTCACCAATTAGATGAGAAAGAAGCTGACCATCTGATGTGGCAATCGCTTCCTCCTCATCATCATAGGTGGCAGACAACCCAGTCGAGACTTTAGGAATAACCGTGAGACGATCAAATTCCATATGTCTCAAGACATTAGTTGAAACATGAGCTTGAGAAATATTATTACCTAATTTAAAACCTACACTACTCAGTTTAGAATGAATGGAATGCGGCGAAAAAGAAAGCAAAGATTTCGAATTCGAATCCATACCAGAAAAGTCCAAGTTACGCGCCGCCTTAAGACGCATGGCCTTCATCATGGAGTCCTCATCCGTGGCGGAAGCACCATCGACATCCACCCGAACCTATCCCTACGGCGAGCCGGAGGGGTGGATGGCATGATGGTGCCTCCGTCCACACGCGTAGCCTTCGGAGTGGTAATGGCATGGGCCATCATGGTTGAAGTAGCAGCCTTCCCAGCCATCACCACCGTATCAGACAGAGGCGCGTCAGGCGAGTGAGCCTGACTCGGAGTCGAGGCCTCACTCGTCGAAACAACGATGGAGGTCAGACCATCCACCAGGGAATGTGGTGAAGAAGAAGCCCCCTTGGAGACCGACCCCCCGCTGCTAGCCGGCTGCATCGTAGCTAGGCCGAAATCCGAAACCTCGGACCCGCTAGGAGCTACCGGCACAGACGAAGTGTCCAGGAGGGGCAAGGACGATGTAGCAGTCCCCTCCCGGCCTAGCCCAGCCAGTGAGGGCACTCCAGCCCGTCCGATGCCTGGAGCAGCGCGGCCCAGCCCAACCGCGGCAGTGGCTGCCGACGGGCTGCTGTCAGCCGGCCGTGGGCCGGAGCCTCCACCCCCAGCCAGCGAGCAGACGCCAGGAGCAGCGGCGCCCTCGCCAGCGAGTCCACCCGTAGGCGGTCTGACATGGGCAGTAGCTCCACCCCCAGTTGTGACGAACGGCGACGAAGGCTTCAGCGAGTGGCGCAACAGGCTCGGCGAAGAATGGCGAATCAACTCCACGATCTCCCGACCTCTCGGAGTGCTAGGGCTCGCATTATACGGAGTAATAGCCATCACAGAACTAACAAAATCACCGGGTGCAGGAGCCTTGTTACCACCCGGAGTCTCGGACAATGTACTACCATCAATGTCCATGTTGTTGGAGAGGGAACCAACAGTGTTGTCCTGACCCGTAGATCCCTCCATGCCATGCTCATTACCCTACTCATTCTCGGCATCATCACCCTTGCGACGCCAAAAGAAAGGAACAAAGTTGGGATCCTGAACGAAGTCCTCAGGCTCACGACTAAAGTAGAACGCAAACTCCTTGAGCCTCACGACACACGAAGCCCCAACATATGGACCATCTACTATGGTACGCTTTTCCAGCACCTTCGAGTCCAACATGCCGACAAGAATACAGACAATACATCGGCTCTGATAGGTGACAAGATCCACGTCCAGTGTCGTCCCAGTGAGAGAACCCACCGCCCAAAAGCCAAGAAAGTGTCTCAGTGCATATAGAACGTCCTGCACATGAACCCACACCTTCTCAAGCACTCTAGTTGGGACTGCATCATCGTTGGACCGCCAAACCGAAATAGTGGCCTGAGAATTATAAGACGGAATATTGAGCTTAATCCCGTCTACCCTGTGAAGAACCTCAGCCGACGGAAAACCAATGAGAAAAGCATCATCGCCATGGGGCAAAGCCTCCATGTCCACTGAGCCGAGTAACACATCCTGGATATAAGACTCTGAACAGCAACAGCGGGTACCATATCGCCCTCAATGGAAATCAGAGTCGTGGGTGAACTCGACGGAATTAGGTGAGTCTTGTAGACACTGTCAGGGAACCGCACAGACATCGTCTCCGCAATACCAGTACCTGTGGCGAAACAAGTGGGCTTGGGTAGCCTAAGTGTCGGACACCTAAAAGTGGGATGAGCTGCATTGTCGCAAACTAGGCAGTAGTGCTTTATCGGACATGCTTTGGTGGTATGAGAATCCACCCCACATTTGAAACACTTGCTGCCCTTTTTAGCCTTCTCTTTACCCCATGTCGATGACTCGGTGAGCTGTAGCGGTGTTGTATCCGACGAATCATCACCTTCTGCCACCCCAGAGACCACAATTGCGGAGTTAGCGCTCGCACCCGTGATGGGAGCAGGCACCCCGGCAGGCTGTCCCTGGAGCTGCTGAGTAGGCGCCGCCGGCTGGGCATATCGCTGCTGCATCAGAGGCTGCTGGAACGGGACTTGTGGCATCATCGGAGGCCTCATTTGCGTCCCCGGCATCGGCTGCTGAAAATGACTGCCCTGGAGTCCGGCTTTGTTCTTCTTCCGCTTAGGACGGAGGGCGGCCTGCCCTGCAGCAGCCGGAGGTTGCTGCATCGGCTGCTGGTAAACCGGGTACCCCGGGTTGATGATCGGAGCCGCAGCCGGAGGGTGGAATAGGAGCTTCTGCTGCACCGACGACATATACGTCGGCGGGCTGTAATGCATCGACGGCCGCTGCAGCAGCATGAACGATGAGGACGCCGCACCCGTGCCAGTCGACGCCGCACCCGTGCTGGCCGACGATCCCCCGAGGAAGAAGCTGGCAGGGAGGACGTTGGGCGCGGTCAACTGGAGTTGGGGCCGAGCTTGAGCGGGCACCGACAGTTGTGGACGAGGTTGCGCCGCCGCTGGCTGCTGCGGCCTCGGAGCGCCAGCCATGGGGCCGAGACCCTGCTAGGGCCGCTGCGGGGCAGTCCACTCATGGCCGGCGCTGGGGAGGAAGCCGCGATGGAGGCGAATGATCTTGCGGGCGGAGCGACCGAGCTTCGGGCGTGCGGCGGCGCAGCAGGTGGCGGCCGGCTGCAGAGGGCGGAGCAGGGTCGAAGGGGTTGAGGCGGCGCAGGACGAAGCGAGGACGAGTCGAGGGTTGGAGGAGGCGGACGGCCCCTCGTCCACAACCCCTTGAATCCACGACGAAGATGGCTCCACGGGGCTGGACGGTCCAGATCGACCGCCTCTCCACTGGACCCACCAGGAGGAACTTGAAATTCTCCTAGCGCTTCTTCGGGCGAAAAAGGTGGATCGGGCCGCTAACTGGCCGCCGCCGCGCCCGCCGCCGCCGCCATCTTCCCCGACCTCGGCGGTGAAGACCTTGCCACCGCCTCCTTCTCCTTCATGGCCTTGGCGATGAATGCGTCGATGACCGGCAGCGGCATTTTGCGTCGCGGCGGGACGGGGCCGCACCAAGCCCCCAACTTTGGCGACAGCCTAGAGAGACGAACTCCGGCCGGCGAAGAGGGAGGGCTGCGGCAGCGCGCGATCTTCGGCTCCACCGTGTTCGGAACCCTACACGCAGAAGAACACGAAAATTGCTCACCTCGGTTCGCCGTCGATCCAGACTCCCATGTCCTGCACGCCGGCGTCGGGAATCCGGCATTGGCCCAGAACTCATGGACGAGCTCCGACTCAGATTGGAGGGGACAGAGAGGAGCCGCCTGGTCGTCGCAGCGCTGCACAGCATCCTCCATCGACGCCAAGCCCACTTGGACAGCGATGTGGTCGTCGTCGAGGCCGGAAGGATCGGCGGTTAGATCTCCGAGACACGCAAAACGCGAGCCCGTGGCGTCCGCCTCCCACGCCGGCGGCGCGAGGGTCTTCCGGCGGCGGCCCACGATCGGAGCTGCAGGCGGCGGGGGCGCGACATCGGCCCAGAATCGGCCGGTGAGGGGCGCTGCGGGCGGGTCGCCTGGATCGCCAGAGACACGCATGCTTTTCGTGTCTATTCTCTCTCGAATTCAACAGATTTAGCAGCACCTACTCTCACTGGCTCTTCGTCAATGTCGGATCGAACATTGATGAGGTAGTGAGTGTCCAGAAATACGGCCCTAGAAAAACCCTAGTTTGATGCGGGGAGGGCTTGGAAAATGATAAAATGGTTTGCATCGTTCCAATGTGTCGTGTGTGGTTGTTTGCCAAAGTATAGTTGGCTGCTCGTCGGTGTACCGTACCTATCGGCATTATGTACACAGGCGCGTACGTTAGCCGTCAGTTACCACTCAGGTATCACAATTTTCGTTCGGTGCGCACACGCTTGATCTACGGTATAAAAAGACATGGACCGAGCCGGGAGGAACGTTCATGTCACCGTAATGAATTCGTACTCAACCGGACACAACGGCAAAATCGAGCAGATTGTGTGCTCTCAACCGAACACAACAGAAAAAATCAAGCGTCTATCCGACAAGTACTAGTAGACGGACTGAAAGGAAGCGTGAGCAATAGACAATTGTCGTAGAGTAGACCAAAGGAAATTATATTTGTCGTATGGAACCACTGGCCATTTTTCCAAAATATTCGATGGCCTCGTGACTGTGAGAACGACTGGATCGCCGGGTGGCAGATCGAAGGCCCACATCATATTGAAGCTTGAGCAAGAACCATCGGAAGGTGTCACTGTCCACACTGCAAGAGTAGTATTTTCTCTTTAAAATAAATGCAAATTACTACATCAAAGAAAACATGATCGTCGGGTAAGAAACCAGCAGAGGAACTGCATATGGTTGGTAAAAATATAATTGCACTCAGTATATTATATACTCCCTCCATTCACAATTACATCGTGTTCAGGATTTAGTTAAAGTCCAACTTTATAATTTTTGACAAAATATATACGAAAAAATATCATCACCTACATATTTTATATAGATGATGATATTTTTCATATACACTTGGTAAAACTTATAAAAGTTCGATTTTGAAAAAAAACAGAACACGAAGTAGATAAAAGCGGAGTGATTGAGTATCACACATCACTAGAAACATGAGTTCCAAATATACAAACAATCATGTGCAATGTGATCATCGCAACTAACCTTGCACGCCTAAAATCATCTAGTATCCTCCATTACAATGATTGTGAAGTCAGATTTACCACAAGTCGTTGAGTGCACTAACATGTCACTTGGGCCATGAACTAGCTAGATCGAACATATATCAATTAGAGATGCCATTACCTAGGAAAATGCTAGCATTAAAAATCAAGCATGCAAGGATAGGGGAGAAACCTATCCATGGAAGTTTTCCTGAAATGAATATGACACAATGTTGTTTGTAACTTTTGAAAACATAAAGCTACAACTTTTGCATAAGTTTGAAAATGCGAGATCAAGTTGAAAGAGCATTGTCGCTCTTAATAATATTTTGGTGTTGATGATAATACAAAGATGGCCAGCTAACAGTTTATATAAGTTTAAACAGGTTACACATTCATGTTCATTGCATTCGCACCGCGAAAGTCTACCCATTGAAGGAAAATTGGCAGGGGCGGTAGTACCGCTGGGATAAGCGGTAGTACCGCCAGCTCCCTGGAAAAGCTGTTGCGGAGGCGGTACCGCTGCGGGTACCGCTGATCTCACGTTCTGGCCGCTCATACGGTAGTACCGCTGGGATAAGCGGTACTACCGCCAGCCTCTTCGCAAACCTGCTGAAGCGGCAGTACCGCTGCGGGTACCGCCGATTTGACGTTCGGAGGCGTCTTCCGGTACCACCAGCGGTACCTCGAGCGGTACCAACTGGTACCGGGGGCGTGGGTTCGCGCGAAGACAAAGACCGCAAGTTGACTGCCGTGGGCGCTGCGCAGAAGACCACAGCGGTACTACCGCCTATTCCAGCGGTAGTACCGCTGACACCAGAAAAATGTTCCCAACGGGCAGATTTTGAAGTGGGGGTATTTAATGACCTTCTCCTACATTGAGAAGGGTACCACGACCAGAATAAGCTCCCCCACCATTGTTGAAAGCTTCAAACCTATAGATCTCTCTCCCTACCCACTCAAACACCTTGTCCTTCTAGGACTTGGGAGAGTTGACCTAGATCTACACTTCCACCCAAGCGATTTGATTTTCCCCTCCGTTCTTGAGAGGGCTTGAAGCTTGTAAGTTCGTTGATACTTTGGATTGTCGTTGGTCGTTCTTGTGGCTTTGGGAGCCGCGGGGACTAGCCGGGAGCCTCCAATTAAGTTGTGGAGTCGTGCCCCGGCCTTGTGATTCTTGTGGCTTTGGGAGCCGCGGGAATTTGGTGAGAGCCTCCAATTCGGTTGTGGAGTGTGCCTCATCCTTGTAAAGGTTTGTTGCCGACCTCGAGGGCATCATATAGTGGCTCGTGGAACTCCTCATCGGAGGATAACACGAGGGAGATACGGTGTGCCATATCAAGGCTATTCGGAGTTCACTTTGTGACTCCGCACCGCTCCAACGGAGACGTAGCTTCCATTGGGAAGTGAACTTCGGTAGAACATCTCCGCGTCACCGTGTGGTTATCTCTTAACCTTCCTTTACTTGTATTGCTAGCTTATCTTGTGTAGAATATCTTGCTAGCTTGTTTATTGCTCATCATATAGGATTGTTCACCTAGTTGCATATCTAGAGAACTTATATTTGAGCAATTCCCAAATTTGTATCAAAAGAAAAAGAAAATTTGTAGTTGCCTATTCACCCCCCCCCTCTAGTCAACCTACTCGATCCTTTCAATTGGTATCAGAGCAAGGTCTCTTTATTAAGGGCTTAACAGCCTAAAGAGGAGGATGACTAGCGAGGAGGATTTAAAACTTGCTAAGGAACAACAAGAGAAAAATGATAAGAACAACTTGAAAAGAACTAAGTGAAGCGGGGATAACCCTCCCGATGATGCCCCGGTCACCATGAAAGCCATGATTGAACTCTTTGGGTTCATGAAAGGCAAAATGGTGGACGAGGTGTTACTCGGGTCATTAATAATCAAAATGCCTCCTCATCAACCGGTGCTAACGTTGAGGTTGGTTGTTAAGGATAACAAAGAGCAACCTAAAACTAGTGAGAAGCCTCCTCATAACTTTGCTCCACCTACTTCATATCTCACTCAAGTTCCACCCACTCAACCTCATATAACCAACCTAAGTAGGCCACCTCCTAAGCTTGATAATACTCGTTATTTCACTTGGAAGAAATCTATGGAGTCTTATTTTCGCAGCTCATCGGTGCATCTTTGGAGGGTGGTTCTAAATGGTTATACTCCGGTTGATCCCCAACTTGACAAGGCAAGAAGAGATTGATGAACAACTTGATGCCAATGCCAAGTACATCCTTGAGAGTGCCATGACCGCCCATGATGAAGATCAAGTGCGGAATCTCAAAACCACCAAGGAGGCTTGGGATTTTCTCGCATCGGTATATGAAGGAAATGAGGGCCTTCAACGCTCCAACGACGCCATCCTTCAACATCAAGTGGACAACTTCATCATGCTAGAAGAAGAGACACCATCGGATCTCTTCCGAAGACTCACCAAGCTTGTTGTGGCATGTAGGGAAAATGGAAAGAAAGATATGGATGATGAATGGGTCAAAGCCAAGTTCCTCAAGACCATTGTTCCATACAATGAAAATATGGTGATGAATCTCCATACAGAGCGGACTACAAAACAATGTCTCCCAATGACATATTGGCACAATTCGTCACTTATGATACCTTGAAGGCCACTTCCAAGTCTTCCATCAACCAAATTCGTGGCACAAAGAACCTTGCCTTGAAGGCTCATGTGGAAGAACATCCAAGATATGAAGAAAGCACAAGTGGTCATCATGAAGAAGATTTTGTGGGTGAACTCAATGAGGTGCTTGCTCTTGCCGCCACCAAGTATTGGAACAAAAAGAATATCAAGAGCAACTTCTCCCTAGAAGCAACTTCTCCCCACAAATGAAAAGAATGTGCTTTAATTGTGGAAAGGACAATCACCTTGTGAAGGATTGCCCCTATGAGAGAAGAGAAGATTTTGGAGGCCAACTCATCTTAAAGAAGAAGAAGTTCTTCACCAAGCCCATCAAGTACCTCATCAAGAGAGAACCTCAAAAGGCTCTTGTCACCGCAACACATGAAGAAGAGTATGAGTCCGGTGGCGAAGAGGAGGATGATGATACAAGTGAGGAAGTGGGGATGGCGGCTCTTGCAATGGGCAACCTTCCTCCTTCATTGGCACCCCTTCTCCGCTCCAAATGACAACAAGATCCCCAAGCCTATGTGCCTCATGGCCAAGGAAACCAAGGTGAATTCCCCACCTAAAATTACTATCTCCTCTAAACCATCTCTCTTGGATTGTGTTGAGGATGTAGGGAAAAATGAGGAGAAAGAGGATACAATTACCCTCTTTATAAACAAGCTCCAAGGTCCAACCAAGAAAATGGTTGAGGCTCTCATGTACCAATATGGAGAAGCCAAACACCTCCTTGAGGAGAAGGAGAATAGGATTTATGAGCTTGAGGGGCATGCACGTGATCATGCCGATAAAATTGGTGAGCTAGAAGATCAACTTGTTGAGGAACAAGTGTTCCGGGAGCAACTTGAGGAGACCCAAGCCAAGGATTTATCCAAGGCAAAAGAAACCCGTGAAACCTCTATTCAAGTTGCTAGTGATCTAAAAATTAAAAATGATGAGCTTGTAGAGAGTCATAACAAACTCCTTGAGAATTTTGAGCAACTTAGGGAAACCCACAAGGTGACCTCAAGTGAGCTCACCAAGCTCAAGGGGTCATATGCTAAATTACAAGCTCAATTTATATATGCTAGCTTCACCACTCCTCATAATGATAAAGATGCCAATGCTTGTGCTACTAACCCTTATGTCTTAAAGCATCTCTCATGGAGGAGAACACTAGGTTGAAGGCCCAACTTGAAAAGGGCCTAGCCACTTGCATCCAAGGGGAAAAGAACCTCAATGATCTTTTGACCAATCAAAAGGGAGTGGTTGGCAAGGAAGGGCTTGGGTTTGCTCCCAAGTCCAAGAAGGCAAACAAGAAGAAGATGCCTACCTCCCCTTCAAAAGATATTATTTTTGTGAAGGAGGGGGAGTTGGGCAAGAAGAATGTTGAACCCATTGTGGGTGGTAAAGCCACAAGGGGCAATGCCACTCACAATGACTTTGCCGGAAAATATAACCCCTCATATGTGCTTATGAAATCTAGAAATGGTTATGTTTTTGCTAAATATGTTGGTACCTCATATGGAGATGATTATCACTATGCTATTTGGGTTCCAAAGACCCTTGTGACTAACAAAAGAGGACCCATTCCAAAATGGGTACCTAAATCAAAGACTTGATTTATTGTAGGGCTTTTCTTCCGGTGGATCTTCATGGCTCATTGATAGTGGGTGTTCATCTCACATGACCGGAAGCAAAGAAGTAGTAAAGGGCTTATTGAAACAATTACTCTCATTCTCTCATGTCACCATTGGGAACAATACAAGACTTAAGGTATTGGGATATGGCAAGGTGGTGATCACCGGAGTTATCAATTGAGAAGGTCCTCCTTGTTGAATCCCTTTCATATAATCTACTTTCCGTTGGTCAATTATGCGATGCCGGTTACACCGTTATCTTTAATAAATACCACGTGACCATCCTTTTCACAAAATCTCTTAAAGTAGCCTTTGTTGGATTTCGTGAGAACGGTTTGTATGTGGTCGATTTCTCGAAAGAGACCACTCAAATTGCCACGTGTCTAATGGCTAAATCCGACAAGGGTTGGCTTTGGCATCGCCGGCTAGGCCATGTCGGTATGAGAAATTTACAAACTCTTGTAAAGGGTGGACACGTGGTAGGACTAACCGATGTTAATTTTTCCAAAGATCGTCCTTGTAGTGCTTGCATAGCCGGAAAGATGCATGAAAAGAATCACCCCAAGAAGACCATTATCTCCACTAAGAGGCCTTTGGAGCTCCTTCATATGGATCTCTTTGGGCCTCCCACATATGATAGTCTTGGTGGCAAGAAATATTGTTTGGTGATTGTGGATGATTATTCAAGATATTGTTGGACTTTCTACATCAAGAAGAAGAGTGAAACTCAAAAGATATTCATTGACTTTGCAACCCTAGTTCAACGCCAATATGACTCCAAGATTTTGGCAATTAGAAGTGACAATGGTACGGAGTTCAAGAATTACACTATGGATGATTTCCTAAGTGGGGAGGGCATTCAACACCAATATTCCGCTGCATATACTCCCCAACAAAATGGTGTCGCCGAAAGGAAGAACCGCACTCTTATTGATATGGCAAGAACTATGATGGCCGAATTTCATTCCCCATACAACTTTTGGGCCGAAGCCATCAACACCGCTTGTCACTACTCAAACCGGCTCTTCTTCCGTCCTCTCATGGAAAAGACACCATATGAACTCCTCACCGGTAAAAAGCCAAATGTATCTTACTTTCGAGTCTTTGGTTGCAAATGCCATGTTTACATTAAAGGTTGCAAAATTGCTAAATTTGAATCTAGATCTTTTGATGGTATACTTGTTGGATATGCCGCAAAGTCTCATGCTTATAGGGTCTACAACATATCCACCGGGTGTGTTGAAGAATCTATGAACGTGGAGTTTGTCGAGGATAATGGCTCCCAAGTGGAGCATATTGATCATGATGCTCCATCTCAAGCCATAAGAACTATGGGGATTGGAGAACTTATTCCTATTGAAGGACCTATTGATGATACTCAAGAAGAAGGAACAAGTTCTACTCAAGTTGAGCCATCCACCTCAATAGTTGATCAAGAAACTATCCAAGAACAAGAACATGATATTCATTCACATGATCAAGAAGATGGTCAAGACCCACCCAACTCTAGTGGTGAACAAGAACATAATGAACCCACAACCCAAGAACTCCACTTCGGGTTGACCATGAGCAAGATGAAGGCAATGATGAAGATATTTGTGTTGGTGAAACAATTGGTCAAGCCATGGAACGCCGGGTCATCCGGCGTGCATCAAAATTGGATCATCTTTCCCACTTCAAAGAAAATATCCTTGGGAGTATTCGTAGGGGTGTGTCCACACGCAAACAATTATCTAACTTTTGTGGTCATGTCTCTTGTTTGTCTAGCTTAGAACCTCTCAAGGTATATGATGCTCTTGAAGATATGGATTGGGTTGCGGCTATGCATGAAGAGTTGAACAACTTCGAGCGCAACAAAGTATGGTCATTAGTTGAAAAACCCAAAGACACATGCCATAATGTCATTGGAACCAAGTGGATATTTAAGAACAAGCAAGACTCACATGGTCAAGTCATCCGCAACAAAGCAAGATTGGTTGCACAAGGCTACACCCAAATCGAAGGAGTCGACTACGGTGAAACCTATGCCCCCGTTGCTAGACTTGAATCCATTCGCTTACTAATTGCTTATGCATCTACTCATAATATTGTCTTATATCAAATGGATGTTAAAAGTGCTTTCTTAAATGGTCCACTAAATGAGTTGGTGTATGTTAAACAACCTCCGGGTTTCGAAGACCCTAAATTTCCTAACCACGTCTACTTACTACATAAGGCTCTTTATGGGCTCAAGCAAGCTCCACGTGCTTGGTATGATCATCTCAAGGAGTTCTTAGTAGACCGTGGCTTTGAAATTGGGGTAATAGATCCCACTCTTTTTACAAAAAGGGTAAATGGAGACTTTTTCGTATGCCAAATATATGTTGATGATATTATCTTTGGTTCCACTAACCGTGAATTTAGTGATCAATTTGGCAAGCTAATGACCAAGGAATTTGAGATGTCCATGATGGGAAAGTTGAATTATTTTCTTGGCTTTGAAATCCACCAATTTCGAGAAGGAACATTCTTATGTCAAGCCAAGTATATTAAGGACATGCTCAAGAAATTTGACATGAACAATGCCAAGCCATATAAGTTTCCCATGGACTCCAAGGCGGATCTTCACTTAGATCCGGATGGTAAGGAAGTTGATCAAAAGCTTTATCGTTCTATGATTGGATCTTTGCTTTACCTTTGTGCATCTAGACCGGATATTATGTTTAGTGTGGGTATGTGTGCAAGATTCCAATCAAGTCCTAGGGAAAGTCATGAAACCGCGGTTAAAAGGATTCTAAGATACTTGATGGATACTCCTAACTTTGGTCTTTGGTATCCCCAAGGCACAAGCTTTGATCTTGTAGGTTATTCGGATGCGGATTGGGCGGGTTGCAAAATGGATAGAAAATCAACTTCGGGTACTTGCCAATTCCTTGGTAGGTCCCTTGTGAGTTGGTCTTCTAAGAAGCAAAATTGTGTGGCCTCGTCCTCCACCGAAGCCGAATACATTGCCGCCGGAAGTTGTTGTGCACAACTATTATGGATGAGGCAAACTTTAAAGGATTATGGTGTCATTTGTGACAAAGTGCCTCTTTTATGTGATAATGAAAGTGCCATCAAAATTGCTCACAATCCGGTTCTTCATGGGAAGACCAAGCATATTGAGATCCGGTATCATTTTATTCGAGATCATGTTGAGAAGGGTGATATTGCAATCAATATGTCAACACCAAGCTTCAACTCGCCGATATGTTCACAAAGCCTCTTGGTGAAGCAAGATTCAAGGAGTTGAGAGGAGAACTTAATGTGGTGGACATAAGCAATTGGATTTAGTGGACTTCTTGCATACCTACCCATATTAGACAATAGTTATTTGGTTTGGATGTCGGCATAGACATAGGGGGAGTGTAGCTCAATTCATGAGTCAACACTCACTTTATAATGCGCAAATAGACAAATCTTGCATGATAGTCACCTATGTGACAAATGTGCTTCAAAGATGAGTTTTGATTTTGAGCCCAAGATATATCTTCGCGGCTTCAAGTCATACATACTCAAACATGGTGGCCTAGGCCACCGCCCTCCTCCTTATGAGGAGTTGGATCTTAATTGATTTTATTTGGGTATTTTTAGATTCTCATCTTTTACTTGTGGGAAATGTTCAATTTTTCCCACCCTTTTTCAGTTCATGAACTATCCTAAACCCAATTCTCATCTCAAAAGACACTTCATTCCAAACATGCTTTTGGTTTCATGCTCTCGGTACTTAGAAGGTCGGATCCGGCGACATGGCATTGTGTTTACCCTCTTGGGCTTACACAGCGCGGTGCCCCCAGGCGCCGGTACTGCTATCCCACTTTTTCGCTATTTCCCTTACCATGGTGCGAGAGCCCTTTGATCGGGCAAATAACTTAAATTTGGGCTGTGCAGAAACCAGCCGGCGGTACTACCGCTGGGTTAAGCGGTAGTACCGCTGGAGCGGATCTGGCGAGATTAAGGCTCGGGAGGGCACGGGAAGAAGTCAAACTACTTCTTTTTCCCTCACCCTCCCACTGCCTCTCCTCAGATCCGCCGCCGCCGACCTTCTCCGCCGCCGGGACGGAGCCCTCCGGCCTCGGGACCTCCCTCCCTTGCTCCGGGGACGCTCCGGCACCTCTTCCTCACCCTTGACCCTCGCCATGAACACCGGTACGCCCTCTCCCTCTCTTTCCTCTAGTTGATGGAGGAAGATGATAAGATGGAGTATTCCTTGTGTTCTTGACGAAATGGTTTGGTAGAGATGCACTTTAGGTAACCTAGAACCTTGTGTAGAAGTGTTGTGATGAATCATTGGATAGCTTTGTAGTTCTCCATCTAGATTTGTTGGAATCACCTCGGGATGGTGTCGTTGTTCTTCCCCGAATTATCTCATCAAACTTGGTGATTCCACCCCTCCTAGTTGTTGTACTCACCTCTAGACATTGGTTTCTCCAATTTTTGTACACCCGTGTTCTTAGTTTCCAAATCATGAAATTGCTTTGCATTTCTCATCCCCATGCTTCCTATCCATTGCTATTCACAGGAGAGGATGTTGGTCCGGGAGGTTCTCGTCGTCGGGCATACAAGAAAGCTAGAAGTGATGAGCCAACGGATGAGATCGAAGAAGAACTCCATCCGTCGGAACCAAGCAAATCAAAGAAAAAAGTGAAGAAACCAACCTCGAAGGACCTTACCGCAAGCAAGATGCCTGAACCGCAATTCCTTGACATGAGGAAGAGGGATGCCTACGCCACTGACCGGGGAAACTTGCTTCCCAAATATCGAGGCAATGATCCCTATTTTCACAATGTCTTTCAAGCCCAATGCTACTCCGAGATCCTTCATAGGAAGGCAGATAGAAATGTGGTGCCTCAACGTTGGATTGATATTGACCACATGACAAGGCACCCGGACTATTTTGGAGAAGCCATGGCCATTTGTGAAGAGTTTGGGCTTATTCCTCTTATGCAACTCAAGCAAGATTATGATGAAGAACTTGTTTGTCAATTCCTTGCCACCGTTCACTTTGGGACCGAAGTGGAAGAACCATACCTCACTTGGATGACCAAGGACCAACAAATCTCTGAAAATTGGGCTGCCATCACTGCTATGCTCGGCTTTGAAAATCATGGAACTCAAACTATACTTCCCTCTCATTTGTCCAACACTTGGTTCCGTGTTCATGAAGCCCCAAGACCTTTGGAGAATGAATCGCTTCGCCCTCTATATTCTTGGAAAAAGTTCACAGTTGGGAAATCGGAGGGGCTCTATCCTCCCTATGACATCATGCATCGCATCTACCGCATGGTCCTCAACCCCAAGGTTGGCAACTTGGATGAAATTCATGGGTATCTTCGCACATTGATGGTTATGACTCATCAATTCAAGACTCAAGGGAAGAAGCTGGACATTGCGGATTTCATTTGGAATGAGCTTTTTGGTGCTGTCCTCAACAAGAAGAATGCATGTCATGGTCCGATCATTATGAAGATTATCTTGTGGGCTTGGAACCTTCGTTTTCCTGCTCAAGGTGTTAGTAACCCCAAATCTTGGATTGAACACAAGGCCAAGCGCCTCCTCATCAAGGATCATACCGAGAAGCATAAAGATGACAATGCCAAGGGCAAGACTGCTGAGACTGCTGGCCCCTCATGGGCTCCTCAAAAGGAAAGTGGATTTGAGTGGATGGGCAGGCAAATGAAGAAGCTTTTCTGTTTGTCCAAGGCTGTGGAGGTTCGCACTTGGCAAAATCATAAGGAAGACAAGTTGGCACGTCAACGCGACATTCAGCGCCGCCGTGATCTCGGCGAGGATGTGCTTTCGGGTTCGGAGAAGAACATCACTTCTTTGAGCAAGTGGCAAGCAAAGGATGAAGACGGCAACATCATCACTTGGTCCGATTATGAGGGTGAAGAAGAAGTCTCCTCTCGCCGCCGTCCTCGCCCCGGAAGCAATGAGAACCTCTCCGACTAAACTTTGGGACGTTAGCATCGATTTCTCCCTTTTTGGTGTCTTGATGCCAAAGGGGAGAGATATCTATTAGGTCTCTCGGGGATTTGCATGGGTTAAGTTACAAGCTTTGGCGTTTCTCTTTGTTTCTTATAAGCTTGTGAACTTTGTTTATTATCGTCTCTAGTACCTTGGTATGCATGGTGTAAGACATGTTTAAACTTCGTTTGTTGGTATTAAACTTCCTATGGTAGTTGCAAGATTTATGCTTTTTATGATATATACTTTATCTTGCATGGCTTGAAAAATCTAGGGGGAGTGTTGATCCTAGTTGATGTGCATTTTGGATCTTCAAAGTCTACTCTTGAGTAGTGCACATATCTAGGGGGAGCTCCGTCTAAATTTTTTGAACCATTTTGTAGCAAATCTTTGTATTGTCATCAATCATCAAAAAGGGGGAGATTGAAAGAGCATTGTCGCTCTTAATAATATTTTGGTGTTGATGATAATACAAAGATGGCCAGCTAACAGTTTATATAAGTTTAAACAGGTTACACATTCATGTTCATTGCATTCGCACCGCGAAAGTCTACCCATTGAAGGAAAATTGGCAGGGGCGGTAGTACCGCTGGGATAAGCGGTAGTACCGCCAGCTCCCTGGAAAAGCTGTTGCGGAGGCGGTACCGCTGCGGGTACCGTTGATCTCACGTTCTGGCCGCTCATACGGTAGTACCGCTGGGATAAGCGGTACTACCGCCAGCCTCTTTGCAAACCTGCTGAAGCGGCAGTACCGCTGCGGGTACCGCCGATTTGACGTTCGGAGGCGTCTTCCGGTACCACCAGTGGTACCTCGAGCGGTACCAACTGGTACCGGGGGCGTGGGTTCGCGCGAAGACAAAGACCGCGTGTTGACTGCCGTGGGCGCGGCGCAGAAGACCACAACGGTACTACCGCCTATTCCAGCGGTAGTACCGCTGGCACTAGAAAAATGCTCCCAACGGGCAGATTTTGAAGTGGGGGTATTTAATGACCTTCTCCTACATTGAGAAGGGTACCACGACCAGAATAAGCTCCCCCACCATTGTTGAAAGCTTCAAACCTATAGATCTCTCTCCCTACCCACTCAAACACCTTGTCCTTCTAGGACTTTGGAGAGTTGACCTAGATCTACACTTCAACCCAAGCGATTTGATTTTCCCCTCCGTTCTTGAGAGGGCTTGAAGCTTGTAAGTTCGTTGATACTTTGGATTGTCGTTGGTCGTTCTTGTGGATTTGGGAGCCGCGGGGACTAGCCGGGAGCCTCCAATTAAGTTATGGAGTCGTGCCCCGGCCTTGTGATTCTTGTGGCTTTGGGAGCCACGGGAATTTGGTGAGAGCCTCCAATTCGGTTGTGGAGTGTGCCTCATCCTTGTAAAGGTTTATTGCCGACCTCGAGGGCATCATATAGTGACTCGTGGAACTCCTCATCGGAGGATAACACGAGGGAGATATGGTGTGCCATATCAAGGCTATTCGGAGTTCACTTTGTGGCTCCGCACCGCTCCAACGGAGACGTAGCTTTCATTGGGAAGTGAACTTCGGTAGAACATCTCCGCGTCACCGTGTGGTTATCTCTTAACATTCCTTTACTTGTATTGCTAGCTTATCTTGTGTAAAATATCTTGCTAGCTTGTTTATTGCTCATTATATAGGATTGTTCATCTAGTTGCATATCTAGAGAACTTATATTTGAGCAATTTCCAAATTTGTATCAAAAGAAAAAGAAAATTTGTAGTTGCCTATTCACCCCCCCCACTCTAGTCAACCTACTCGATCCTTTCACAAGTGTTGTTTTACATGAACCGATGTTTATAAAACGTTCACTGGGCTTCCTTAACAATGGCGTGAATACCCTATGATTAAGTTTTGAGAATATCAAGGCCGCACGACCCAAAGCAAGTAAATTAACTGATTAGTTTTTTAAAATAAAGATAGTGATGGTTTAACCGGTTTTAAGAAAACTATGATTACCTTCTTTTAGTACAATATATTTTAGGTGAAACAACGCTACAATGGGCCGTAAAGGAAAAGCCAAGTCTTGGCTTAACCGGGCCGGGCTCGGGTCGGGCTGACAATAATCGTACCTACTCTACACATAGGGTTATGAACTTTTTATTTTTGCAGTATACGGTTATGACGTTAGGGGACCATGAGATACACCATCACAAATTTAGGTCTCTGTTGCCCACATTTCCACGGGTACATTGCCATCTAATGAACACATTCATATCCGGATAAAACCCAAAGTCCAAGCAAGATAAAAGGACCCATCCCTCTCACACATCATACTTTTCCCAAAACGAGAAGAATCCCAAGCTAGCTTCAGCTCCAAATCTCCAATACACCTCATCAGCCCTCTCAGCTCACAACACACAAGCAAAGCAGGCAGCCGCCAGGCAGGGAGATCTCCACCCAAGGGAAAAGAATACCCAAAAGTGCAGTGGAAGGAGGAGCTCCCAGCAAGACCAAAGCACAAATCTTTCTACTCCCAAGGCCTCCAAACCCTACCAATCCGCCATACATTCCTCCCCCATTGTTCCCCGGAGCCAGGCACGCCGCCGGAGCGACGCAATGCGGAGGAGAATCGTCAATGCCATCCTCTTCCCGCTCCTGGCCGTCACACTCCTCATCTCCCTCTGCTACTTCGTCCGCTGCTACCGCCGCTGCCGGCGCCGCCGCCAGGCGGTGCTACCTTCCCACGGTGCCCGGGCCGACCGGTTCCAGGCCGCCGGGTCCACCGCCCACGGTGCCGGCGTGGCGGAGGAGCTGCTCAGGTTCCCCGGCGGAGAGGGGCTCACCGTGGCCGCGATCCTGGAGGCGCCCGGGGAGGTGGTCGCCAAGTCGGCCCACAGCACGCTCTACCGCGCCGGGCTCAGCGCCGGCGAGGCCGTGGCGCTGCTCCGGTTCCTCCGCCCGGTCTGCTCCGCCAGCGCCGAGGAGGCCGCCGCCGCCGCGCGGCTGCTCGGCGCGGTGCAGCACCCGAATCTCGTGCCGATCCGCGCGCTCTACGTCGGCCCGCGTGGGGAGAAGCTGCTCGTGCACCCCTTCTACGCCGCCGGCTCGCTCCGCCGGTTCTTGCAAGGTTTGTGCCCACGGATACTTGATCTGTTCGACAGCTTCCTTTCTTGCTTTGCTTTCAAGCCAAGCTAAGCTAGCCTTGAGTGAGACTAATCATGCGAAATGCTTGTCTAATGATGACTAAAACTTTAGCTAGCTTTGCCGATTTATGTGCCATCATAATTAGCTTTGCCGAACACTTCTTTTCCGAACATAGTTGATGATTTCTTCTCTTATTAAATAGAAATGTGTCCTTATATCGAATGTCTTCAAGATTTTTCTATTGCATTTATGTGGTTGCTTTTTCTGAACTTTGTGCTCCCTGCATCTTTCAGCTCTCATTTTCAGGGGAGTAGTTGAATCTTATGCACTTATTGAACATGTTTTATCCTTTTCGAAAAGAAAGGAACATGTTTTATATGTCGATCGATCAATTGGTCAAACTGGGAAAGACTGACAAAGATGATAACTGGCTTTTACACAAAATAGTTTATGCAATTTTTGGCTTTTTGTTGCTGCCCACAAGTTTTGAGGCATATGTATTTGATCTCTATCAGGGTTTGAAAAGGACAATTCGAAATGGCTCTCTTTGTCAGGGTTTGCAACCTGGTTTCCTGTCCGCAAGTTCCGATTTTAAATCCAGATGCAGTTTTTGTGTTCCCAAGCTTGGCCTCAGCTCGGAATGTACTCAATGTTTTGTTTTTTACTTTTTTTGTTTATATCTTTACATCATAGAGTTGAAAAGGGGTGATTTTGTAATCTATGTGGTGGACTACTGCTTTTACCATGAGATATTTCCACTACTTGTGTCAACCTGTAACCAACATGCTACAGTGAGATTTTAAATCTAAATCGTGAAGTTTATGCAGTTTCTACAGTTTTTGACCGTTGTTACCTTTTTCTTCTTACCTGCAGAGGGGATCAATGATTCACAGAGATGGGAGATCATCTGCAAGCTATCTATCGGCATCGTCAAGGGACTGGACCACCTTCACACAAGATCGCAGAAGCCAATCATTCATGGCAACCTCAAGACAAACAACATCATGCTTGATGCAGATTTCCAGCCCCGGGTAGCAGACTTTGGCCTCTACCTTATGCTGAATCCCGCTGCCGCACAAGACATGCTCGAGACATCCGCCGTGCAAGGGTACAAGGCTCCTGAGCTGATCAAGATGAGGGAGGTCACAAGGGAGAGCGACATCTACAGCCTGGGGGTGATCCTGCTCGAGATGCTCGCCCAGAAGGAGGCCGGAAATGATAGCCCGCCCAACGCCCGCGACATCCATCTGCCTGCCTCGTTCAAGGACCTGGTTCTCGAGAGGAAGATCTCGGACGCATTCGGCTCCGACCTGGTCAGACAGAGCAAGAACTCGGGGAAGGAGGAGAGCCTCAACGCGTTCTTTGCACTGGCGACGGCTTGTTGTAACCCTTCGCCGTCCTTGAGACCAGACACCAAGCGTATCCTCAAGAGGCTGGAGGAGATATCGAGATGACCGCAAGAAACGTGTTGGATCGCAAGCTTGCTAATTAGAAGGTGGTGTGAAACTATACCAGCAGGGTAGTATTAGGATCTATAACTTATAAGTGTATTACCCTTTTGTCATTTCGTTTGCCGAAACATAGAGTTTGTAATGGGGAATTGGAGAATGGTGTACACCTTAGGTGCTACAAATATGTATAGTATCCGTGCACTGAAAATAGGCCTTACTGGCAGTGTTGGCTGGTGCAATTTTCAGAAATGTAATGATTTATGGAAATACCAAGTAGAAGGTACCACTATGCTCATCTTGTGGGTTGTCTCGCTTGCACTTGTCATTCTTAGTTTCACTGTCCTCCTATCCGTAACTCCTTGTTCCAAATAGGCGCCGAACGGAGTGTCTCCTACCATTTGGCAGCGCTAAAAGCAGTGACATCTTTTTTTTGTTGAAGAAAAAAGCAGTGATATCTTGTCAACGTCTCTTTACTATTGGATTGCCGGCCTCATGCCTCAAACGTTGTCCACTTCTCATTTTTGCCGGCCTCACTAGGAGGAGTAGGACAGCTACCTGCAATGTTGAATCTAATCCTCCCATGTCCGGCTTTAAATTTGTAATTACTGATCATTTCCTGATAACCATTGGTCCAGGAACAACAGTAAGCTGATTCACACTGTCCGAAACGTCTTTGGAGCAGTTGTGCTACTGATAAAACTAGAGTTAGTGAATTTTATTTGAACATCCGCTCCAAAATGTTTAGCCTCAGTTGCCAGTGCAGGGAGACAAATCTGGGCTCAGAGTTCAGTATATGAAAGAGACATGTCCTCGGGCTGTGTATTGCGGCCACCATGTGGCCCTGGTCATCTGATAGGGAAAATGGCACCTTGTGCCAGAAACCGACTCTGCGTGACCCACATGAGTAGTGTAAACAGCTCCGCAATCTTGACTATGCCAGAACATCGAGAAAATAAAATCAACTGGATTTCTACTGGGAACAAATTAAGATATATAGAACATCAGAAAGCAACCATGTGCTGCTGTCGCCGGCATGTGCTCTTACCGAGTCACGAATGCCGCTGCAGCACAGCCAACAGATTTTGACTATGTACTGTACGACAGTACACAAGAACGTACGCGTTGACGTCCAGCAGTAGGCACGCCATGTTTACATGCCGGTGCTTTAAAATATATTACGGGTTTATCACTGAACATGCGCGTCACTTATATAATCAAAGCATTCAGACTGTGCAGAGTTCAGCTTACATACAAACAACAGGCAAGTTCGGCGTGAGTACAACCGGACTCGCCCCACTGGCTAAAAGATTCTAGGGACATCACTCACAGGTACTCCCGGAGGCTCTCGCCGCTGAGGGTTTCCAGCTCCTTCAGTATCTCCTGGGACAGCGTCTTCACAGGGAGCTCGACGTCCTCGAGCAGCTCGCCAAGGTACGGGATGGTCTCCGGGACCAGCACCACGTACTCTTCCTTCAGATGTTGGACCATGTACCTCACTACCTTCAGGCCTAGCATCTTAGGGCGGACATTGTCACTCCTTGTCTGCATCAGCACCTGCAATTTAACGATGAATTAGTTAGTTATTGCGACAATAGTTCATGAACTAGTGGTAAACTGCTTGCTTCCTACCTCATGGTTAAGAGGCTTCCACAGAACATCTGAACGCGCGGTCACTGCCATTTGCCCCAGGCACAGAACAAGAGCCTCATCCACTTCTTCAACTGATGGAGCCTCTGGAACTAATTCAAGAGATTCAGGCGGTTCCGCAACAAACTGAGAAACAATGGCTTCAAAAGAGTCTGCAAACAAACAGATACAAGCAAAATGTTACAAGACACAAGGGCACTAGCGTAGCACATAATATAATTTTCTGGTGGCTGGCAAAAGCACGAAAGTTGACTGGTACGGACATTTAAACCTCGTTTATCAAAGAAACTAACCTGAAAATTCGAGGGGTCTAGGATCTTCTGATCATTGTCATACAGAAAGCACTTGTGTAAGGATTTCAATATAAGAGCTCTTAAGTTCCACAGTTTTTGTCCCATTAGGCTATCCTTATGTTTG
Organism: Poa pratensis; assembly: GCA_947311845.1. Lineage (NCBI taxonomy): Eukaryota > Viridiplantae > Streptophyta > Magnoliopsida > Poales > Poaceae > Poa > Poa pratensis. Next base: position 128,561,698 of record CAMZMU010000052.1, on the reverse strand, counting down.
ACTTTATTGTCTTCAAGTTTAGCCTTCTTCTTTGGCTTGGAACTGACCGAAGTACCATCTTCTGACAGATATTGTACAGATCCCTCAAGTAGGTACTTGAAGTAAGGTGTAAACAAGGACCTTCAAAGACAAATGATATCGATAAGATAAGAGACAATACACATTTACATTTACTTCCTCCGTTTTCAAATATAAGATGTTTTAGGGGTTGCACATGTTGTCTAAATACATGCTAAAGTTGGTGGACACACATGCTAAACATGTGTAGAAAAGAGAGGTGGCGGCTGACCTGAGGTGGAGGCCTTCTATCACTCTGTTCTGTCTAGGGTTCCAGCTTGAAGGGGTAAGACTATATATAGCTCAGCACTGAGTAAAGAGATGGGCCACATGGGCCAGGACATAAAGCCCAAAAAACGGTTCAACACTCCCCCTCAAGATGGGTGATAGATATCTATCATCCCCATCTTGTCACAAGCCAAGTTGCATTCCTTTGCTCCTAGGCCCTTTGTCAAGCAATCTGCAATCTGCTGTCCAGTGTTCACATAATTGATCTTGATAATTCCAGCATCTAATTTCTCTTTGATAAAGAACCTGTCAATCTCCACATGTTTGGTTCTATCATGTTGGACTGGGTTGTTTGCTATGCATATGGCTAACTTGTTATCACACCAGACATTGAGATGCCCATCTCTTAGCACCCTTAACTCACTTAGGAGATTCCTTACCCATAGCATATCACTCAATCCTTGAGACATAGCTCGATATTCAGCTTCAGCTGTTGACTTCGAAACAACTTGTTGCTTTTTACTTCTCCATGACACTAGATTACCTCCAACAAACACACAATATCCTGAAGTTGACCTCCTGTCGTCAAGACAACTTGCCCAGTCAGCATCACTATAGCCATCTATTACTAGGTGCCCATTACTTCTGAACCACAACCCTTTTCCTGGAGTCCCTTTGAGATACCTCAGAATTCGATGTACCGCATCCAAGTGACCAGTCCTTGGCTCATGCATATACCTACTTACAATGCTCACTGCATATGCAATGTCAGGCCTTGTATGACATAGGTACAACAATTTTCCCACGAGTTTCTGA